>ML677349.1:3098155-3187367 GCA_007922305.1 Dermatemys mawii | reverse complement strand
CCCTCACCCCTCCTGCACCCTGACCCTCTCCCGCACCCCTCACCCCTCCTGCACCCTGACCCTCTCCCGCACCCCTCACCCCTCCTGCACCCTGACCCTCTGCCGCACCCCTCACCCCTCCTGCACCCTGACCCTCTCCCGCACCCCTCACCCTTCCTGCAACCAACCCCCTGCCCTGAGCCCCTTGCTGCCCCCTACACCTCAACCCCCTTCCCCGAGGCCCCCTGCCGCACCCCACACCCCTCCTGCACCCCAACTCTCTGCGGCACCCCTCACCCCTCCTGCACCCAACCCCCTGCCCTGAGCCCCCTGCTGCCCCCACACCCTTCCTGCATCCCAACCCCCTGCCCTGAGCCCCCCACTGCACCTTGCACCCCTCCTGCATCCCACACCCCAACTCCCTGCCCTGATCCCCCTGCTGCACCCTGCACTCCCTGCCCTGAGCCCCCTGCACATCTCCTGCACCTCAGCTCCCTGCCCTGATTCCCACCACACCCCGTGCCCCTCCTGCACCCTCTGAGAGTAGGGAGAGGGTGGAGTTGGGGTGGAGGTTTCGGGGAAGGGGTTGGAATGGATGCAGAGAAGGGGTCGAAGGGATGGGGCAGGGGCGGGGCCTCATGGAAAGGGAGAAGTGAGGGCAGAGCCAGGGAAGGGTGTCAGTGATGCAGCCCTTGGGCTAATGTACTAGTCCTTATGTGGCCCTCGTGGTCATTCGCGTTTGAGAACCCTGCTTTAACTCTTCATTGACAGAGTCTTGTACCAGCTATTCTATTATTTTGCTCATAGCTGATGTCAGGCTAACAGGCCTGTAATTACCAAGGTCACCCCATTTATTCTTTTGTATTAAAGACACATTTGATTTTTTACAGTCCATTGTGTTTCAAGTATTAATATAAAGTTAATAGTAATGTTCAAAAGAGCTTCTAAGCCAACTCTCTTAAAACTCTTGGAAGCAAGTTATGGGGACCTGTTGGTTTAAAAATGTTTACCTTTAGTACATGCTTTTTAACATCTTCCTTAATTACTGTTGAAATATAAAAGCATTTAATCATTACATGATAATTCAGCTTCTTTCCAAATACAAAGCAGAAATATTTACTGAATATTTTGTGCCTCTTATACCTTATTGTTGACAATGTCACCGTCTTTATCTACACCTATACCATTGTTATATATCCTTTTGTTCCTAATATATTTTAAAGATTCCTTCTTACTCTCCTTAATCCTATTGACCATGGATTTTTCATTTATACTTTTAGCTTCCCTGATTAATTGTCTGGATTCCTTAACTTCTAAATTATATTAACTGCTATCAATTTCCCCTTTTCATGTGGTATATACTGTCTTTCATTTTTATTACTGCTTCATCTTCCCTCTAAACCAGGATGGCTTTTTAATCAATATTGCCTTGAGTGATTGCAGGATTGTGACTTTTGGGGCATCTAATAAAATGTTCCTAAACAACTCCCAATTATTGTTCACAATTTTCTGTTAAAACTTTTCCTCACAGTTAATTTTGATTAGAATTAGTTTCAGCTTTGGGAAATTGGCCCTCACACTTGTATATATGCCTAATCTCATTTTATAGTGGCTTTCCATGTGGCTACATAATTCAACACGCTGAACAAAACAAGTTAAAAGTAATACTTACACATACAATAAAGAAATCAAGCCAACACCAGAAATTTGTGAAATACTTCTGGAAACCATAAGCCACCCATTTCAGAGACATCTCTAGTAAAAAGATGTAAGCAAATATCCTATCGGCAAGCTTCAGAAGGTTTCCAATGGTTGGATATTCCTCTAGGTAAATATCCTCAAATGCCTGGAATTTGAGAATTGAAAAGTAAAACAGTTTTGTAGTTTTATAATGGATTATTTTAAAATTGTGCTAAGATATAGTACTCGTTGTTTGACTTATTAATGTGTCACAAGAATTAGTAAACAATCTACATTTTGTTTTAAAGTTACGTGTTAAAGTCTATGTTTTAAAAAGTACTTTCTATTTTTGGTACCTGAGATATGGGGGCCTATCTTAAGACAGCTAGGGCCTGATTTTCAGAAATATTGAAAACCAGATATGCTGAGTGCCTGCAGCTCCCACCGAGTCCAGCTGCTGTTGTGGAAATCAAGTCCCAGGGTTTTCAATGTTGCTCTCCCAAAAACTGGGATACCCAAAGTTGTCATGGAGTTAGTGAGTAGGGTTGTCAGGAATTTTCTGATGAAACAGGGTTTCACTGGAAAATGCTGATTTGTCGAACACAAATGTTTACAGAAGTATTTCTTGCTCAGTGAACTTCCAGCAGAACCCTGCCTTGTTTCCTGTTGGCTCAGTTGGCTGGCAGCTGGGGATAGGGTGACCAGACAGCAAATGTGAAAAATCGGGACAGGGGTTGGAGGATAATAGGAGTCTATATAAGAAAAAGACCCAAAAATCGGGACTGTCCCTATAAAACCAGGACATCTGGTCACCCTAACTGGAGAGCCAAAGCTTCTAGAATTTGTAGCTCTAGGACAGCTCCGCCATGCAGGCTGCCTCAGATTTG
The DNA here is from genome assembly GCA_007922305.1 of Dermatemys mawii. Taxonomy (NCBI): domain Eukaryota; kingdom Metazoa; phylum Chordata; order Testudines; family Dermatemydidae; genus Dermatemys; species Dermatemys mawii. Next base: position 3,184,821 of record ML677349.1, on the reverse strand, counting down.
GTGACTGCTGGGCATTACATACACCCCACAAGTCAAACCTAATAAGAAAGTAAGTTAAATTTACCAGAGTTGCACTGCTCAGGAGAATTACAAATATGATAAATGTTTCAAACCAGCTATGCTGAACAATTCGGTAACAAGTTTTCCTAAATCGCCACCAAGTACTTCCTGGAAACTTTGTGATGTCCACTGCATTGCATAAGGAGCATTGGACACAGCCTGAAAAGAAAAAGCACAGGCTATCCTGTATCCATTCTCAATCAATTTTCTGCATCCTCAGTAAGGGGCAAGAATAGCAGCAGCCCTTGCTGAACACAACAGGCTGCTACTGCTTCAAGAATCAGCAGCCTGAAGTAGGAGAACAGAACATAGGGCAAGAAAGAGAAGGACAGAGGAAGCAAGACAGAAAAAATAAATGTACCAAGATATACAGTTGAACGAGAGACAAAATGAGGGAAGGGAGAACAAAAGGCAAGGGAGATATACAGGTTGGTTTTTCATGGTTTAATACATAGCTAAATGTCACAGTGTTATAATTATTATGTCTATTCTACTATATAATACATATCCCTACACTCAAAGACACAATAAAGAATCTAGTGAATTGAGAGAAGGAGTCCTATTTTGGTATAATTGTATGGGTCATTCAGAAGATATCCACTGAGAAGTTTAACAGATCTTAGGGATCATAAGCTTTCGTGGGCTAAGATCCACTTATCAGATGAATGTTGTGGAAATGATTTCAACAACATTCATCTGCCGAAGTGAGACTTAGCCCATGAAAGCTTATGATTCCTAAGACCTGTTAGTCCATAAGGCGCTACAAGACTCTTTGTCGCTTTTGCAGATCCAGACTAACACGGCTACCCCTCTGATACTGAGAAGTTTGTATTCAGTGGGTTCTGGGGATGACAGGGAAAGGATGTAGAAGTGATTGTTGGCAGGGAGAAATGTCTTTGGTAAGTGAAGGAGGGGAACCCCCTTGTAGTGCTTCTGTGAAAAGGCCCAAGAGCACACCATTTAATGTTGGAGGTATCAGCAGAACCAAAGAAGTTCAGGTGAGGGCAACATCACACAGAGGGCTATGGAAAGAAGAGGGATTGATGTCAACTAGGAAGGCTTCTGGATTTGAAGAGAAAAGATGGAAGTCCAAAGGCATCCAAGAAACTACAGCCCTCCTAGGTTATTCTTGCACACCTCTGAAAAAGCTCTGGGTCCATCACAATATTTACATATTATCTGATACATAGGTCTAAGAGTTCCATCCCAATCTCGAAGCCTTTTTACATCTTGGCAAAACAGAAAAATCAATTAAGCAGGTCGAGAAATAACTTGTTAATGTAAGCAATAGAGTGCAGAAGGCTATCAAGGTAAAAGCAGTGCGGTGCTTTCGTGAGTGCGTCTTAGTATGACAACAGGAAACAATTCACCAAGTCACATTAACAAGTGTCTGCTGTATTTTGCATGTGTTCTGAGAATTATCTGTATAAAGAAGTGACTCAGTGAAACACAAACACGGGTAGCCAGAATGCCTCATAGCTAATATGAAAACATTTTCTAAAGCAATGCCTTTGGAATATTAGTCACTCTTCATATCACTATGAAGCAAGCAGATTCTTACCTTCTGTAAAGCAGTCCTTAGGTGCATCTAACTTTTCAGTCGATTGGGTGATCCCTGCCAGTTCCTGCACAACAGTAGAACAAATGAGGAAGGCAATGTATGAATTTTCCCTTAATGCAGCTGCATTGTCCTAAAATAAACTGGATGTAACTGATGAAAACATCAAGAAAACAAGTGATTTATCCAGCTATCAAAGGCCCCTATTATAATAGTACTGAACTGTCAAGACATAATTAAGAATAACAGTAGAACTAGGAAAGGCTCTTCTATATTCTTTGGTTCAGTGGCTATTATTTAAGATACGTTTAAAAATAGATGTCCTCTCACTTCTTTTTTCCTCTTCCTTGTCACCTGCCTAACCCTTGTAATTGAGGGGAAGGCTTAGGAGAAAAGGTGGGTATTATATTATGCGTTAGCTAAAATCATCATATTTCCTTTAGAATGGACTTCCACAGTCAAGAGTGCTTCTATGAGAATGCCCTGCCCCACACTTTCACCAGTTCCATGCTAGGCTGAGTGTTCACAAGGTTCTGACTGAGCATAGTTGCCTTCCTGTGGACAGAGAAGTGAGTTTTCTAAGATAGCCAAGCCCTTATATAGCAGGTCTAGGGTCTTTAATTTGGGTGATGAGACATTGGAATGCATAGAAGTACACTGGTATAATAGTTCTCATATGCCTTTGTTTCTTAGATAGTGGACTGCTGCATGGGCTACAAGCTCTAGTTTCCTTCCTTTCCTTACTCTCCATAAAGTGCGTGTTTTATTTATTTCTCCATATCTATCTCAACAGCTTGTTCAGAAATGCTTGTGGATGGTTAGTATTTCACCTTCCCTAAGACAGGGTGTGACGATCTGTCAGTAGCAGGTCATGTGCTCATCACTGGCCTCTGACAATCAAGAGGGGCAGAGGTCTTCTTTCACATAAAGGAACCTGGATATCCTTTAGAGATCCTACAAATTGTATTTATGCTAGTGGGCTAAATTCCAACAGGGAAGGTAGAATAATCCTCTTTCTTTGCTCCAGCCTAATTTACATGGTCCTGATGAAATTGTCATGGATTTGAACAATCTCATTGTTAAAGTAGGTTGAGAGCTCTTAGGAGGTTGAGTGAAGGCAATCTAAGTTAGGTTTATCAGCTCACTGTTCAAAAAGGTTCCACTGGCTATGATTTCAGAGACACTATGGAAGAGGGTAAAGAAGGGTCACATGGCTTCATTTACAGGTGGGGCAAAAGTCTGTCAATAGTCATTTACTTCACCACCCCAACAGTGGATAACTACAAACAAAATCATTCTAATCTTAGAGCCATTGCCTAAAGATTTTACCAATACATTAAACAACACTCTTTTTTTCTACATATAAAGTAGATATTTATGATTTCTGTGACTTTACATATTTCAGTTAGGGGAGATGTCCTTTCCCTGGCCCATATAAGGAAATGTTACTACCATATGCAAATAATCTCTCTCAGGTCTAACAGGTCTTAAAGACCATCCCAAAATTGTAACTTATTCTATACCAGGGTATGTGTGACATAGTGTTTGAAGATTAATTAATCAGGACAAGGAAGGATAAATTGATCTGTGTGATCACACCGAGAGATCTTATTTTTCAGTATCAGGACTTCAAGTAACTATCACTGCAGCGTGGTATCAAAAATGCTACTGTTAGAGCTATGTGCTCTTTTGAAGCTGAATTTCCATTTGATTTTCTATATTGCCTAGAATGGAAACATGCTTCTCCACCTTTTCTTGACAGTCATGGATGGAATCAACTGCAATTTAGAAATTAAAGGTACAGGGTTTGAAGATCCACAACTAAACATGCCAATAATTTTGCACAAAACTTAATACCAGATATAGGATACCTTTTGAAAAATAGCCCTTAAAACTTGGCATTGATCCTAGATTATTTCCTTTGCACTTCTTTGGTATAGTACTGTATGTAGTTATATATTAATAACCTTAGCTGTTTATTGGAAATACAAAATGTCTTTTCAGTTTGGACAGCAATCTCCACATTCTGAAAGAATTATTATGTCTATCTTATCATTAGAGAACTGCATTGTTTCTTGCATTGCAAAAACTTATTATCTCTAGGGAACCACTTTATTCTTCAGCACAGTAATAATGGGACAAATAAAACCGTCATTATGTCTAAAGCCTTTATAACAAATAATAAAGTTATTACCATTACCTCTTTTTGTTTTTCCTTCTGTGTATTGGTGGAAAACATACTTATGGTATCTGAAGTCCCAGAGGCCTGACTTAAGACCCCTGAACTTTTCCATTTCTCTCTCCTATACTTTAGTTGGTTTTCCTGCTGGAAATAATCCAAGATGGGATTATTTTCTTTATTTTTATTTGGCGGCATACTTATTTTTAAAGCAGAACTTTCTTGAGAGAACTCAAAACACACTGAGATACTCATGAATGTTTTTCTAGAGATAAGGAAATTCAGCTTCCTCTACTAACCCCCCAAACAAGTTGAGGAACTCAGTTTAGAAAAATAATCATGTCAGGTATCTTCTGTTAGAAATACGTAATTAAGCAATCAGGAGCAGAACTCACTTGACTAACACTTTTTATTTTTCCCTAAAGTAGGTAATCATGTAGAATACCATATTATTTTACAAATTTTTACTATTCATTGGAAATAAAAGAAAAAATTGAAAATACGAGGGAAAAGAACCACACATAAGAAAAGAAAGAAAAATGAAGGAAAATAAAGGGTGCAGGAGACATGCGGAGGAACAGGAAACATTGGTAAAATGCAGAGAAGACATAAGGTAACAAGATCAGGGGATATACTAAAGACATGGTGCGGGGAGGATGCTCAGAATATCCCAAAATGAGATATGGGCACCTAAAAACCATCCCAGAAGTTGAGCTAGAGAAGGGAAAAATTAGAAATAAATTGCTTAATTTTCATGGTGTAGATTTTATTTGAGTTTCCTTTGGCTATCAATCCATGAAAGAAGCAGGAAGTTGGTTGTGTCTCCTTGCATTACTGCATAGCCACCAAAAAACCAAATATCCACACTACTAACCCCTTTTTCACATGAACAGAAAATGCACTTAATCAAACACTTATCAGAATGGATATATCACAGGCATTGTGAAATGTACCACATTGAAGTCCTGCTGCACAAACTAAATCCTGTCAACTTTCTGCTTTCAGATAGACTCTTTCCTCACCCTTATAAAACATTCAGAAGCCTATTGATCACTCTAGCAACACTAGAACTCAGAATAATGGAGGTCCATGGGTGGAATGGGAACAAAGTCCATCTTGTACATTAATTAGTTTATTAGATATATGGAAACGACAGATGGGAAAATGGAGGTTAAATTTATAATTTACTGTTGAATCCTGGACTCTGTTTCTTAGAGGTTGAAGTATAAAGAGATATCAAAACAAGTAGGGGTCTTACCGTTGCTATATATTCCATTTCGCTATATGTGCTACTCTCATCATCATAATCCTCACTGTAAGACTCTGCCTCAGCAAGGGGGACACAGACAAATGTGTTAGAATTGGTCATAAAATCTTCATACTCCCTTGCCACTGGGGATTTCTCTTTGTTTTGGTAAATCTCATTATCAGTGCAATTATCCTCCATTTTTTCCCTCATATCTATAGCGGCATGGTAATTCCCACAAACATTCTGTGCAGTAACTTTCACCATAATCTTCCTGCTGGTCACTGTTTTCAGCCCTTGTCTGAGTATTTTGCAACACAAATCCCCTGTTATGTGTATCACAAACTGCAGACCCCTGTGAATCCGAGCAAAAGCAAGCTGAAGCTTGGTCCTCTTTTCAACTTCATCTTCTGGATCATCAATATTGAAGGAATTCAGCAGCAAGGCAATGAACAGGTTAAGCACCTGAAATCAATTGAAGTGACAAGTAAGTTGATGACACTATTTTTTAATTGAAAAAGCAGTCTTGGAAACCCTTTTCTAAATTATCCCCTCCCCCTCAATTTTTTTTCTCATTATTACCACATGGCAATAAGAAAACATTTTCTACTACACTATCTTATTTAGTGAATACTTTGCTAGTGCATGAGCTGAGCACGGACAGATTCCCAAAAGGTGAAACTTAATGATGCATCATAAAGACAAAAAAAGCATGTAAAAGTTAGAGAGAAAGTATTCAACATGAGGTACAAAGGGACAATAAGTTATATGATAGATCGGATGTGGTGAAAAATAAGTATATCAGAAACGCTTGGCAGTGTAGACTCCTAAAAGATGCAAGAGCTGACAGTAATTAATTGTAAGGCTCAGTGAATAGTATGTTAACCTTGCCATAGCAAAAAAAGAGAGGGAGAAGGAAGTCATGGGCATAAATACTGAAGGCAAAGCTTCTGTGATATAATGTATACAGTAAAACACTGATGGTGTTTGACCAGCAGTACCCTCTCAAGTCAGGAAGATACTGAAAAAATGGCATATTCAATAAAATGTGTCTTGCAAAAAACAAACAATAAACAAATAAATGTAGGTCATTCATTCAAAAAACAACACGTTTGCCTCATGGAAGGCTCACGCTTTCTAGAAAAAATGGTAAGGTAGTATATTTGCATATGAGTAGGGCCCTACCAACTTCACAGCCATGAAAATTGCGTCATGGACCATGAAATCAGCCCATCCGTGTGAAATCTGATCTCCCCAGGCTGCTGGGAGCCAGGGACTCCTAGATGCTAGTCCAGCCAGGCTGGGGAGGGACAGGAGTTATCCTTCCCTGGCATACCACTCTTGGTGGGGAGATCAGACCCACCTCCAGAGGCAGCACAGAAATTAGGGTGGTACACCCTCTCTTCAGTGCTGCAGCAGCCTGGGAGCTGGGCACTGGACTTCTACTCTCCCCAACCTGAAGCTCCTGCTGGGACTGCAGGGGCAGACCTTGAGGCTTTCTTCCCCAGTGGCTCCTGCAGGGACTGGGTACTTCCACTCCCGGTGGCTGCAGCGGGGGCAGCCTGGGTTCGGGGCTTCCACCCTCTGCTACTCCAGCTGAAGCTTGGGGCAGCCCAGTCTCAGGGCTTCAGCCCTGCAGTTGCAGCTGGGCTTCAGGGCAGTCTGGGCTCAAAGCTGCTCAGGCTCGAGGCTTCAGCTTTACGGCTGCAATAGGGCTTGAGGCACTCGGACTTGGGGTTTCCTTCCCGCTGTGGCTCCAATTAGGGTTCAGGGCTTCAGCCCCTGCAGCTGGATTCAGTGCACCTGGGCTCGGGGCTTCTTGCCCCGCAACTGAGGCTCAAGGTAACCCAGCTGGGGCTTCTGCCTCTGGGGCTTCTTCTGGGGCTGGGACACCCATTTTTCTCAGGGGTCCCCAAATTGTCCAGGGATCTTGCTTTAATCTGCCACTGGCCTGGACTAGCAGCTAGGAGCCCCAAGCACCTATCCACCTCCTAGGGCTTCTAGCCCTGAGGGTAGCACAGAAATGAGGGTGGCAATCTTGGGACCGCCTCACAACAACTTTGAAAACCGCCCCATCCCATTTAGGGGGTTATAATAAATTTACATTTCTGATGTAAACATGTAAACATTGGAAATCCTGATATACTCCAATTTAAAAACCCTCTTGCCATGAAACTGACCAGAGTAGACCATGAATTTGGTAGGTCCCTACATATGAGCAATACAAACAGAACAATATTTGGAAACTCACCACTAGGTTTCCGACCAGTAGGACCAGCAAGAAAAAAGGAAGACACAGCTCTTTCTTACATACTTTCATGCAGCCCCACAAGGTTTCAATCCATTCTCCACATAGAATTCGGAATATAATAAGGAACGAATGGAAGAAATCCTTCATATGCCAGCGTGAATTGCTGTCTGTGCTTATTTGAGTGCAGTTGCGGTAACTTTCTCCAAAAACCTGCATTCCTACTACAGCAAAAATAAATACAGTGATACTTAAAACCAGTTCAAGACTACTAAAGGCACCAACTGACTGACACATGATTTTCACAAGTTTATTTAAGGCTTGCCATGACTTTGACAATTTGAAGATCCGTAGCTGTAAGACAAAACACAATAGCACAATGTCAAATAGCAGAAAAATTAATGTATTTCTAACATTGCACTTATAAAAAACTGAGCCCATAATTTTGATATATTTATTTTACTCAGAAATGCAAAATATTTTCTTGTCTTTTTTTCCTGACTCATCAGAAGCACACAAATTACAATCTGGTAATAAGCAGGATTATTTGTTCTCAATAATATTTGTTCTCAATGCATCTCTCTTGTTTGTTAGAGGATGATTTGCAAACTAATTCTGATTACATTATTTGTGTACTTAAAATATTCTTTATTCACAACTATCCACCAAACAGTTTGGATGAATAATTTTCAATCTATTGACTATTCATGAACAGTATGAGTTTGCTTATTACTGTTTCTTATTTGTATTGTGTGGTTGCATCATATAAGTCACATGGTGTTCTTATGGTTCCCTAAGTGGTTGACAGAAACTTATTAATTAACAGAATAATGCATTTCTGAAACTTCATTACGAAGGAGTCATTCATGCTAACATTCAGGCTTCATGAACATTTCCTTTAACACACAGCAATTGTCCAATTAAAAATATGACATCACAAATCAAAGCAAATCATACTTGGTGTTTTTATTTTGGATTAATTGCAAATATATCATATGTATTATTTGTACCATTTAACCAGTTCAAGAAATAAGTATTCCTATATTCCTTGCAATAGTCAAAGAATTAAAAACAAATTATGATTTGTGAATATTTTTGTGAATAAAAATACTCTGTTTAAACTCTGATTACACTCTGATTTGTGGAGTTCTATTATTCATTAATATTCTAAGTATGACTATATCAACTGTAACTGGTTAGTAAGTCCCCTCTAAACTGATGAGCTCCTTTGCTTCAAGTTGTATAGAAACTTATAGGACTGTGTCTGTAGTGGAAGGCTAATAGGAATAAACAGCAGTCAGCACTTATTTGAGTCACAAAATCAACAGATATGACTCTGAATAAATACAAAGAGGGAACAGATGTGCTGAATAAGAGTGACATTTTTATATAGGGTTACCAGAGCCTATTTTTCCTTGCTCTGAACTAGGAGCAATCTTATGAGGAAGCTGCTGGACCATTTTTCCTTTCTCAGCTCAAAGTATTTCTGATGAGGAAACCTCACCCATAACCTCACCTAAATATCCCAAGAATATTATTGGGGAGGGAGTGTGGGATGGCCCTCCAAATCCCCACCTCCACCAAAAGGTCTGTAATGACAGAGCTGATCCTAATCCTGGCAGAGAAATGATAAGGGGGTGGAGAGCCAAAGCAGCAAAGCCCCCTGGAACCAGGATACTCAAGAGAGACAGCTTCAGAGATTTTCTAGTATCCAGTATGGACCATTTGGTAAACTTTTAAATGTGTTTTTTGATTACCTGACTTATAGTTCTTCTTGGTTTATTATATACTAACACACAGTATCATGTTTATAAATTCATCAAACAATTTATATATTAATTGGTCACTCGGATGCAGTCTAGAATTTTCATTGTAGCTATTCACTATCTACAAATAAAATTATTCGGGGGAATGTGGGCCTCTGAAATCATGCAAAGCGTTTATTGTTTATTGGAATCATTACCAATCTGAAAACTGTCCAGTTTTCTTTCCAAAACAGGCTTATTAGGCCTATCATAAGAATTATGCTGTCAAAAATATTCCAGCCCTGCTGAAAATAGTAGTAGGGATCTAGAGCAATGATTTTGAAGATCATTTCTGCTGTAAAAATTCCAGTGAAGACCTGTGAAAGGGAAAGCAAAACTTATGTCAGCATAAAGGCACTGGGAGCTTGTCTCCTGGGTTGGCTGCCTTCTTATAAATATAAGCCTAAAATATTATTGTTATTATATTATTATTAATATATTAGCCCACACTAATCCACCCAAGCAGACGTCCAAGGCCAGAGGAGGTACAACACAAATTCTCCATCATCCGCAAGCTGATAATTTATCCCTTCCTCCACCCTCAGGAAAAAATACGTGAACAAATGAGCAATAAGCCTTGCAACCTGACCTGAAGAACAACAGTTTCACACACTGGTGAACTAGGTGGGAAACAATTCTCTAGCTGAGGTGCATACAATAAGAATATCCTGCTCTCTTCCCCTTGCAGTTAAACTACCCATTGTTAGCTCAGGGGACTTAGATTGTCTCAGTTATTCACAGTATAATATGAAGAGAGAGTTGATCTTAAAAGTAACAGGACCCAATCCATTTAAAGTTAAAAGTTGCACCTCCAAACAAATCAGCAGTCAAAGCAGATTGTGCAATATACATATAACATGCTGTCGCAGAGAAGTGCCCCTTAAATGGTGTTCTGCTCCAGTGGATGTTTCCAGAATGGTCAGTAGCCCCATGTAAAGCACATGACACTGACTCCATGGCAATGACAAGATGTCAATCACTCTAATTCAACATCCTGGCCAAGAATTCATGATGAAAGGCCCTCTGCTGTGACCTAGGCATCCAGACAAATTCTCAGGTTTCAAACCTGAGTAAGGAACACTGGGCAAACACCCCAAACTGAGGAAGAAGCTATCTTCTCCAGTTCCTCCAGTGGTCCCCTGCCCCATCTGCATAACCTTAGTCTTATTTAGGCCTTTGTTACACTGGCACTTTATAGCGCTATAAAGCCCCCAGGAGCGCTATAACCTCCTACCCGTCCACACTGGCAAGGCACGTAGAGCGCTATAACCACGGAGTTATAGCGTTCCTGGTAATCCACCTCCGCACGGGGAATAAGGGCTGTAGCGCAGCTGCTGTAGCGCTACAGCAAGAATGTGGACACCCACTGCGCATTGATTGGCCTCCAGCCCATCCCATAATTCCCGTTCGAGCCACTCTGGTCATCACTTGCAAACTCTTTTGTCCTGTCCTCAGGTGACCACACGTCAGACCCACCCTTAAAAGTTCCAGGAAAATTTGAAAATCCCCTTCCTGTTTGCTCCAGCCAAGCGTGGCGTGCTCTCAGGGAATCCTTGCAGGTGATCATTCTGCTTGATCATGACTCCATGTGCCATGCCTCCTCGCAATAGGCGATCCCCAGCGTGGAGCAATAGCGAGGTGCTGGACCTCATCAGCTGTTGGGGGGAAGAGGCTGTTCAGTCTCAGCTGTGGTCTAGCCGCAGGAATTATGATACCTATGGGCAGATATCACGGGCCTTGGTGGAAAGAGGCTATGAGCGGGACACTGCAGTGCAGTGTTAAGGTAAAGGAGCTTAGGAATGCGTATCGCAAAGCCCGCGAGGCAAACGGCCGCTCCGGGGCAGCCCTGGTGACTTGCAGATTTTATAAGGAGCTGCACGTGATACTTGGTGGTAATCCTACGTGCACTCCATCGAACACCACGGATACTTCCCAGCCCACCAGTGAAGGGGTGTGTGAGGAGGAGGACGAAAAGGAAGAGGAGGAAGAAGAGAAGGAGGAGGAAGAAGAGGTGGCAGCGACCCAGGGCATGGAGGAGTCCCAGGATGCATGCAGCCAGGAGCCCTTCTCAAGCCAGGAGGAGGGCAGCCAGCCACAGTGTCCGGCGGTTGCAGGGGGCAGCACAGCAGCAGATTGCGGAGGTAAAGCCACTTTTCTATTGGGAAGGCAGGCAGCTTGGGATGGAAAGGGATACTTGCATGCTTGTCTACATGTGGAATAGTGCACTGATGTAGTCTATCACATCGTGGTAATCGTCATCAGTAATCTCTTCAAAGGTCTCAATAAGAGCGCTTGCAATGTGCCTGCGCAGGTTTCTCGGGACAGCCAGTGTGGCCCCCGTCCCAGTCCCGGTCACTAGTCCCCACCACTGTGCTACGATGGGTGCAGGGAGCATTGCTGCACAGAGGCAAGCTGCATATGGCCCTGGGCGGAAGCCGCATCTCATTAGAATGCCCTCCCTTTCTTCCTCGGTCACCCGCAGCAGCGAGATATCTTCCAGGACAAACACCTACGGAGAATGTTGAGACAGTGTTCAGAGTAAGGCTCCCTCCACTTCCCGGCACTCCCCCTCAGCCACAGCACAGCACGGCAGGGAAACAATCATTCCCCCTGCATCTGGAGAGGACTCACCATGGCAGGGGCTCCGTTGTTGTCTGTGCGCTCTCTGCAGGACAGGCAAACGGGGAATGCGGGGGAATCATTGGCATGTCTGCTGTTTAAAAGGGAGCCACTGTTACGTGTTTTTTTTTCTCTGTGTAGGATCGACCTTGAGCCCTGTGCCATTGCTGGTATCAACAGCTGACAGGCTGAAGCGACTGAGGAAGAGGCCACGAAAGAGCAAAGAGGATCTAGTACAGCAAGTAATGCAACAGGCTGTAATGGAAAATCGAATTGCACAGAGGTGGAGGGAGAACGAGAGCAAGTTGAGGGAGAAGGCGTGGCAGGACAACACGATTCACTGGCAGGAAACCACCGATAAGATGTCCTCATTACTGCAGCTTCAATTAGAGACTATGCAGCGGATTGCCACCATTCAGGAGGAGAAGCACCGGGCTCTCCTCCCCCTTTATCATTTGTCCCAAAACCCTTCCCCTTCTGGCCCTCTGTACCCTCCAGGCCACTATCATCAGCTATTTGGTTATCACCACCCACAGCTGCCTCCAACCCCTCTGTCTTCACCGAACAACCCCCAAACCCAGGACCCTTATCCACTGCACTCAGCCCCTAATAACATGCCTTATTGCCCTCCGCAAATGGGGTTCGGGGGACACGGCAACTCTGAGGGCACTGGAGACTCAGAGATCCGGACATATTCCAATCTCTGACTGACCCCATCCCACCCCAATTGCACCTCCCCCCGCTTCCCCACACATGCATCAAAATCTTTTCTTTCAGCAACTGAAGTAGCTGTTGAATAAATGAATTGTCTTTTTAATAAATGGATTTCTTTATTCAGTGTACATAGATTATTAGTGGCTACAGAAAAGCAAATGCCTGTTCCTATTAAAAGAATGCACCCTCCCTCCCTCCCTCTGCACTTCCCATTAGAACTGGCTTTCAGCCTCACAATGCTCCCTCAAGGCATCCCTGATCCTAACAGCCTCGCGCTGGGCCCCTCTAAGAGCCCTGCTCTCTGGCTGTGCATATGTGGCGTCCAGGCGTAGAACCTCCGAGGACCATGCCTGAGTGAAGCCTTCGCCCTTCCGCTCACAAAGATTATGTAGGGCACAGCATGCGCAAATAACTGCGGAGATACTTCCCTCAGCCAAGTCTAGCTTCCCATAAAGACAGCACCAGCGCGCTTTGAAACACCCAAAAGCACACTCCACAGTCATTCGACACCGGCTAAGCCTATAGTTGAACCTTTCCTGGCTGCTGTCCAGGCTCCCTGTGTAGGGTTTCATGAGCCAGGGCATTAAAGGATAAGCGGGGTTGCCAAGAATCACAATGGACATTTCGACTTCCCCCATGGGGATCCTCTGGTCTGGGAAAAAAGTCCCGGCTTGCAGTTTCTTGAACAGGCCGGTGTTGCGGAAGATGCGTGCGTCATGCACCTTTCCAGACCAGCCAGCGTTAATGTCAGTAAAACACCCACGGTGATCCACAAGCGCCTGGAGAACCATGGAGAAGTACCCCTTTCGGTTAATGTACTCGTCTGCTAGGTGGTCGGGCGCCAGAATAGATATATGGGTCCCATCTATCGCCCCTCCACAGTTAGGGAAACCCATTTCTTCAAAGCCAGCAACAATGTCATGCATGTTACCCAGAGTCATGATTTTTCATAGCAGAATGCGATTAGTGGCCCTGCACACTTGCATCAGCACAACTCCAACAATCGACTTTCCCACCCCAAAGTGGTTGGCCACCGATCGGTAGCTGTCTGGGGTGGCCAGCTTCCAGATCGCGATAGCCACCTGCTTCTCCACTGGGAGAGCAGCTCTCAATCTGGTGTCCTTGCTCCACAGGGCAGGGGCGAGCTCAGCACACAGTCCCATGAAAGTGGCTTTTCTCATGCGAAAGTTTTGCAGCCAGTGCTCGTCGTCCCAGACTTGCATGACGATGCGATCCCACCACTCTGTGCTCGTTTCCCGTGCCCAGAAGCGGCGTTCAACAGCCGTGAGCATGTCCGTTAATGAGACAAGAAGCTGTGTGTCGAATGCATTCACCGCTTCGATCTCGTCTTCAGAATCATCACTGTCATCCTGCATGTCAAGGATTAACTCCACTGCACACAGAGATGTGCTGGCGACAGTCAGCATGTCCCTCAGCAGTTGTGGATTCATTGCGGCACATAAAAATGGAAGACAGAGTGGCCTTGCTGTAACCGTTGAAAGATGGCACCTGAGGTGGATGGAAACCCTGGGATATGACACGAAGCATCATGGGTAGTTGAAACAGGATACAGAATGCCCCGCAAGTGACGCCCCCCTACCACAAGTCATTGTGCCAGATCGGGAAGAGGTGCTCTGTGGGATACCTGCCCTAATGCGCTGCTCTTAATGCCACCTGAAGTGCCGCAAATGTGGCCATGCTATACCACTGGCACATCTCACTGTGGACACGCAATAGCGCTATATATATTGCTGTATAAGGGGACCGCTATAACCAAAAGCGCTATAATCCTGTAAGTGTAACCATGCCCTTAGAATGAGCCACAGCCTGCTTACCCTCATCTAAGCCCCATTCTTGGCATAACACTGGGTAAGACTGTGGGACTAGCTGAACTTTTATTAAATGCCACAGACCTGATTTCTGTTTAATAAAGGACTATATTTTGTCTTCTCTTGCCCATCTTCACAGGAAGTGAAAGAAAAAGCCCACAAAACCAAATCTCATTGGTCAACTGGCAGGCTAATTCACAGGATGGAAACCATGAAGGAACCATGCCATGCTGTCAGATGGCGTTTCCAGAGCTGCGGATGAAGAAGCCCTCCACAGTTCTGGGAGAGGAGATCTGGTCTGTGTAGGGGAGTCTTTGGAGTACGGATGGACATGCATAGCAGGTAAGAATACCATATTTATCTGGGACAAACTAGGGAAATAAGTATGACCTGGGCCTTGTTCTCTGTGATCTTGTGTAGAACCTTGTGCATTAGTGGAATAGGAGGAAAAACATGCATGAATGAGTTGTTCCAAGGAATGAGGAACACATCCTCTAGAGATGCGTGCCCGAGTCCCGCTCTGGAGCAAAACAGATGGCATTTGCGGTTTTGAGGAGTGGCAAATAGGTCTATCAACAGAGTGCCCCAGTGGGAGAAGAGCTGTTGGAGTACCGTGGGATTCAATTCCCATTCATGTTCCTCGGAGAAGTGTCTGCTGAGTGTGTCGGCGGTAGTGTTGTGAGACCCAGTCAGGCAGGAAGCGGTGATTTCTATGTGATGTTGTATGCACCAGTTCCATAGCCGGATGGCTTCTGTGCATAGGGAGTGAGATCATGCTGATCCCTGCCTGTTGATGTAGAACATACATGCTCTATTGTCCATCAGAACTCAGGTGGACTTTTTCTTTACGGTGGGAAGAAAGTGAAGGCAACACCCACACTCCACCACCTGCAAGCCAGACATTTAGGAAGGGACGAAGAAACCTTCCAGCTGGGCCTTTGCTGTTCCCCCAACTCCAGCTTCCCCACCCCCTGCAAAAAATCCCTCTCTTCCCGACCTTCCCCCCAAACATGCTCTCCACACAGGCTCTGTCAGGCAGGGCAAGTGGATGGGACAGTGTGCCCTGAGCTGTGCTGAAGAGCCAGGGTCGGGAAGGGAGTGGAAAGATGCGGTTGGGGAGGGAACTTACTTTGTACAGTAACTGGAGTTCTTCAAGATGTCCTGTTTCTATAGGTGCTCCACCTCCAGATGTGCTCACAACCATGTACTTTTGATTGAAGATATTCATCAGTAATGTCCTCTAGCCTGTATTTGAACAGGGGGAGGCAAACCCATCACCATTCCAGTTCTTTTTCAATCATGAAGTCCAGAAAGCAAGATTCCGAGGCAGAGAGGAATAGCTAGTAAGGGAGTAACCATCAGGGAAAAAACATCTAGAAGTCCAGTTACTGTACAAGGTAAGTAACTTCTCCTTCTGCTTCTTCTACATGAACATGTATTGTTGGGAAAAGTGTAGCAAGTGGTGGCTTTGCAGATGTCTGAGGTTTGTTTTTCAGTAGGGCCACAGAGATCAACTGAGTCTGGGTAGAATAAGCAATCACTATATGATGGAGATGCACCCTTAAAGCTTCATAACAGGTTAAGATGCATCTCATGATTAGTTACACAATCTATGTGTGAAGATCAGGTGCTCTTTCATTTGTTCTGTGATTGAAGCGAAAAGTCTCGGTGAAGCCCTAAAGGGCTTAATCCAGTTGAGGTAAAAGACAAGAACTCTTCTTACATCTAATGTATGTAGGCTTCCTTCTTCTCTTAAAGAGTGAACCTTGCAGTAAATCACTGACAGATACATGTCTTGATTAATGTGAAACACTGAAGAAACTTTATGCAGGATATGAGGGTGGATATGTAATATCACTGGGTTGCGATAGAACTCCATGGGCAGTGGGTCAGTCATAAATGCTCCTAGCTCCTCTTCCCTTGTGGCTGAGGTGATGGCTATGAGGAAAAGATGAAGGAGCGAATAACTCCCCATATGTTTAAGTGGAGGTTTCTTCAGCACATTAAGCATTAGGCTGAGGTCGCACGGTGCAGTACCATCCTTGACAGGGGGGAAGTGGTCAAACAGACACTTGTGCATGATTAAAACCACAGCCATAAAGCATGCAGCTGGGTGGCAGCATCAAGTGAGGCCTAAAGAGAAGTGATCGTGTAGCCTCTTGAACTTCGGGTCCTGGCTGTCCCTCTGCAGGAGATAGTGGCGTGCCTCCTTCCGCTCCGGCGGTCAGCCCCAACCGAGCTGCTTTGCAGACTTTTATACCAGATCTCGAGTTGGAGCATGCTCAGCAGAGCTTCCAGAGTGTGGCTTCCTCTGCTAAGAGGGAAGGGTTAACCCCTGTGGTACCAGCGCAGGGCCACTCAGCACCATCACAGATGGCCACATTGTAATCATAACGGTTGTGGACTGCCTAACCAAAATGGCCCACTTCACCCCTGCAACCATCTGCCCTCTGCTGAGGCTACTGCCTAACTCCTACTGCACAATAGGACTCTATGGATTCCTAGACCACCTAGTTTCTGACCGAGACCCATAGTTCACTTTTCGCTTCTGGCATGAAGTATTCAGGTTCCTGGATGTCCACTTATCCATCCCCACAGCATGCTAACCCTAAACAGATGGACAAACTGAACAGGTGAACCAAGGACCAGAGCAGCACTTGAGGTGCTTTGTAAATTATTATCTAATTAATTAGTCTACACCACTCCCATAGGCAGCATTTTCTTACAATGCTGACCATGCCTCTATAGGTCGGAGTCCCTTCTTCGTTAATTATGGGCTCCATCCCTGTTTCCACCCAGCATTACCAATAGCCTCCCTGAACCCTGCCACCACCAACTGGGTCCAAGAGATCTATCTTATTCAGGAAGTACTCAAGAACCACCTAGAAGAGGTGAAGGCGGCTTACAAAACACACGTGGACCATCAGCGGCAAAAAGTTCCAGTATTTATGGTAGGCCAGAAGGTGTGGCTTTTTGCCAAACACCCCCAGGCCAAACAACCCTCCCACAAATTGGACCACCAGTTCTGGGGATCCTTCCCAATATGTTAGCAGATTAACCCAGTTACCGTCAAACTCCAGCTTCCCCAATCTCTTAAAATACACTTAGTTTTCCATGTTTCCCTTCTGAAGCCCTACACTGAGAACCCACTGTATGACCAAAACACACCGCCACCTCCACAAGTCAAAATCCAGAGTCACGAGGAATATGAAGAGCATGCCATCCTCAATCCCCAACGGACGTGCAGCTGTCTGCACTATCTAGTAAAATGGCAAGTTTACAACCCCCACAAATATACTTGGAAGCCTGGCTCCCATGTCCACGCCCTTGACATGGTGGAGGAATTCACCAGTCTGAGCTAGTACTGTCTCTGACCTCTCAGTACCTGATTTGGCCTGACTCCTGCTCCAACCACTAGGTCTGACTGCCCTTGTCCCTGTCATGACATACTGGGGTGCAGGTAGCATATTTAGATATTCTATGAGGAAAATGCATGCACAGTCTGGTCAGCACTAGAAACTGAGAGAGACTGGAGCATGTTTAGTTAGGACATAATTTTCTTTAGCATGTAAACTCTAGCGTCTATTCAGCATCTGCAACCTTTAATTTTTCAACGGCTTATAACTTGGCCAAATTTAGGCAGATTTTCACAAAGATGGCAAAAGGAAAATCCCTGACACAAAGGCCGCCATCCTGCCAAATTTCAAGTCATTGCTCCAAAACTTCCAATGCTACAGTTTCCAAAGGAAAGGTCACAAGAATATTTTTGAACATTGAAAACATTTTTCCTTAGCCTCCTTCTCAGAAACATCTGAACAATTTTTGCTTAAAAATCAATAACAAAAAAACCTTCAGCCTGAGACAAGAACTCAGCATGAAAAAAATTAGCTAAACAGCTAATTTGGGAAAGTTATAAGCAATTGAAAACAGGGTCTTATATGGGAAATGTCAGACAATCTTAATAATAGGCAGTTACCGGCCCTGTCTATAATAAGCGTAATATTTCACTTACCTTGTTGACTGTAATAATCATGTTCTTAAGAGTTTCTGTCATACCACGGTGCACTAGTGCCATGAAGATGGTATTCACCACAATACAAATGGTGATAGTGAGGTCAGTAAATGGATCCATTACTATAAGCATCACTTTCTTCTTGAGTTGTATCCACAGTGGGCAACAGTCCCAAATAAGGTATTTTTGGGCAAAGCGATTCCAGCATGAAGGACATTTCCGTTTTGACTCTTCCAGTTTAAGTGGGAAGGAGGACAAAGGGACAGTTAAGTAATTTATGCTGAATTATATGGCCAGAAAAGAATTTCAATCAACCATAGCACAGAGAATTTGTTTTAATCCCTCCACATATGACCAGGAAAGTATGGTCTCTAATCAAATCACTTACTGATTTTACACAAGCCACTAATTCAGTCACTTTAAAAGATCAAGATCTATGGATACAGATGAAGTCACCCACCTCTTCATATCTGTGTTAAATTTTCTGAGGATGCTACAGTATCTGTATTAAGGGGAGACTTTTCAGGTGCATGGTTAGAAAAATAAAGATTAATTACTGATAAGAACTGTTTTTCGTGAGTCATATCTCTGCACTTATACTTCTACGGTTTGGTCCCTGGGCATTATGCTCTACCAAAGTTCTGTCTCTTGGGGGTGTATGAGTGCCCCTTGGTGATATAAGTGTTCAATGACTATGTGTACAGGAGGTAGTAGAGCCCCCAAACACCTCAGTTCTGTCTTTTGAACGATAGTGTTGCACAGCATGATAAGAATTCCAAGGTAGAGGGGAAGAGAAAGAGTGTTATCTTATAATTGGTGCTGGCATCGACTGCTCAGGCATTCTGAGGTAAAATTTCCTCTCTTCTTTCCAAACTAAACTAACTGAATTAAGAAACCACAGGGGAAAACGGGTAAATATATCTGTAAAGACTGAACAGTAAAAGTGATAAAGTTTCCCAATGTTCTTTCCTATAGAGAAGAAGGAACTGAGGTGGTTGGGGACTGCATTCCCTCTTCAATACACTCAGGGGCATGTCTACTTTAAAGTGGGAGATTTAATTTTCAACTTGAGTAGACATGCATATGCCATCTTGTGTGACCAAGGAAGCAGAGGCGGTGGCTTGGGCTATATGCCTGAGTACATAATTAGGGCCTCAGACAGACTGTACTCAGACAACCAGCTTAAGCTGCTGCCTGTGCTACCATGGCCACACTGCTATTTTTAGCATACTAATTTGATTGAAGCTCCCTCTTGCCGAAGATGACCTTCTGGAATCCCATTGTGGTTTAAGACCATCTTGGGGCACCACCACTATGATTTTTGTAGCATGACAGATCCAAGAGAAGCGTAGAGAACAACACCAGCCACTGTGTATGGCATTTATTGACCTAACTAAGGCCTTTGATTCCTTCAATTGTGAAGCATTATATAAGGTGCTGTCTAGGTTCAGTTGTCCATTGAAGTTAATTTGTGTTCTCAGGCGACTTCATGATGGGTTGACTGCCATCATCCTCTCTAATGGGTTGGAGATGGACCTGTTCACCATCCATACAGATGTTAAGCAGGGCTGTGTTATTGCCCCCAACCCTTTTTTCCATCTATCTTGCTGTAATCTTGATTCTTATTTGTGACTTCCTTTCTTCAGGAATTGGGATTATCGCATCGCATGCACGGCCAACTCTTTAATCTGCAGCGTCTTCATTCTAAAACTAAAGTTACCAGAACTATTATTACTGATCTTCAGTATGCTGGCGACTGTGCTATCCTCTCACACACCAAGGCTGACTTGCAATCCACCCTAGATCTTTTCTCAGGAGCCTATCATAGCCTGGGACTTTCCCTCAACATTGGGAAGATTAAGGTGCTCCACCAACCTGCCCCAGCACAAGTTGCCCCCTTCTTCCACAAATCATCATTGAGAATGTTGAGCACTTTCATTACCTTGGTAGCCACTTCTCCCAGTCAGCCAAACTTGGTTTAAAGATCAAACACAGGATCTGTTATGCCACAATATCCTTCAGAAAGTTGTTCCACCATGTCTTTACTGACAGAAATCTGCAGGTGGAAACTAAGATCGTTGTCTACAATGCAGTAGTCATCTTCACTTTTCTTTATGGGTGCAATACATGGGCGACATATTGAAGTCATCTTAAGCATCTAGA
The DNA here is from genome assembly GCA_007922305.1 of Dermatemys mawii. Classification (NCBI taxonomy): domain Eukaryota; kingdom Metazoa; phylum Chordata; order Testudines; family Dermatemydidae; genus Dermatemys; species Dermatemys mawii. Next base: position 3,164,388 of record ML677349.1, on the reverse strand, counting down.
ATGGTACCAACAGTGCTGCCTTAGGAAGATTATCTGTATCAGATGGGAAGATCCTCGCACCAATGCCAGTGTTCTCTCTGAAGCTAACATCATCAATGTTAAGACAAAGATTACGAAACATCAACTTTGCCGGGCTGGTCATTGTGTGCGGATAGCTGATACTCATCTTCTGAAGCAAGTACTCTTTTTTCAATTTAGTCATGATAAGGGGACCCATGGGGGACAGAGGAAATGCTACAATGACCCCCTGAAAAAATATTTTAAGAAGGGAGGCATGGATCCCACAAATTGGGAAGAGCTGGCTGGCAATGGACTACGATGATGTCACATCATACATCAAGCCTTGGCATGTTTTGAAGAGAATCGCCTTGCTCAAGAGTCTGAGAAACGGCAAAGGAGGAAGGAAAGCGTACAGCGTTCCAGCCAGCAGTTGGGCTCTCTCCAAGCAACCACCTGTCACATATGTGGAAAAACCTGAAAAGCATGAATTTGACTCCTCAGCCATCTTAAGTCTCTTCAGTGACTTTTCCCCTGACACACATCATCCTTGTCTTGAGGGATAGCAGCCAGCAATGACTAATTTGATTAGAGCTAGCATGTACATATCTATCCAAGCAATGTAGACATACCCTCAGATGTTGAATGCTGATGTTGCTGGAGGGCATGTGTGCAGCCCCAAATTATATAGCTCTGACAGAGGTTCTGCAAGCTTGATGCTGGAGTCACCAAGCATCCAAGGGAAGGTGGAAGCACAGATTTATTATTTGTGATAATTAAAAATGATTAATCATGGCTAACAAACTGGGTTTTGAAGATCGGAAGTCAGAAGAATGTCATATGTCTATAATCAAATCTCATTTTAATTCCAGACAACCCAGAGTCTGATTTTCATTGCGAAGAATTCAAGAGGAAAGTTGTCCTGGGTTTTCCCCTTTCTGGCTTTTTTCAAGTGAGTTATAGCAGTTCAGCGCCATATACAAGTAAAGCGGAACTGTGGGGTATATGTTCTTTACATTATTTTTTGCCACTTTCATTAACAAGGACTTTTTCTTCTCACTCCTCTAGTTTTGATGGCTATGTAATAGTACAAGGATCCTATCTCTCAACTATATATCTTATTTTGAGGGATCTCACTCATTTTAATCCCTACATTCAATTCAAATTTGATGTTACATCACTTATTGAAAATTATTAACATTAGAAATAATCATGAAACTGAGGTTAGATAATGAATTATTTACACTACTGGAATAAATCTCCTAACACTTTTGGGTCTCTGTCACACATCATCCCACATTTAGGCCTTGACAGGAAGATGAGGTATGACAACAGTTGTTTTACTAAAACTTATCTTTATTTACAGCATAACATCTATATATGCTCTAGTAATTTTTAAAATTACATTAATTATCTATTCGTAACAATCTGATTTTTCAGATCAACTTATACTAAGTCTACATTAAAGAACACTGAAGAATGACTTACTTGTAGCATAGGTAATAATACTGGTTGCGCTCATTATCCTTTGTCTTCGAACTGGATCATTTAAAGAGTCTGCTGACATCTGCTCCTTTGGTTAGGAAAATAGTATAAAATAAGAGGCAGATGTGGTTAACTGTTGTTTAGTATACAAATATAGCGCAGCATAAGGTAAGTTGATCATATTAAATAAGGATTCCACTGCAACCTTGCATTATTGTACGGATGCAAAAACACTAGCAAATAACAAAAAGTCATATGAAGTCAAAGGGCATTTGTGAAATAAAATCTATTAGTGATTCAGAAAACTCCTTCCTTATGAAATCATTCATTTAACAACAATAATTTTATCATTATCCTGGAAGTGTGAAAACTGTTAAATTTGATTGGAAACCAATTCTTTGCTAGGCAGTAGCCTGAATTATTTCATGAATATACTGTAACAATGTCAACATATCAAATAACTTTACATTAGGAATGGAATTAATCATTTTCCCCTCAGTATTTGTTGAATACTGAACAGTTAGGATTCAGTATTTGAAGAACGCTGAATATAAATCCCCATTCTGCCTGAAGAAATGGGAGGAGCAGGAAGATAAACTGCACCATCATATGGGACATATTCAAATACTTACCAAGATTCATCATCTACCATGTTGTCACATGCAAGTACATTTTATAAACTGAAAGATTAATGGATAGATCAGATCCAGGGAAGAAGGCAAACATCTGGAATGCAGGAGCAATGCCAGTGTTGGGGAAGAGAAGCAGGAGCTGTGACTACAGAATTAGAGATGGAGTAATAAGAGGAAGCCAATCCAGTGGGAGGGAACAGTTGATTGGCCACAGCATAACCTATGGTAATGAAGGGGCAGCTATTTTAGGCATTCAATGTTTGTGGAAGTTAAGGGGATTTTTGGTGAGGGAAAGGAGGGAGTATTTCAATCTAATCAAAGATTCATCCCATCACTTTGTGAGACAATTTATTTACAAAAATGTAAATGTCATGAAAATTGTGAGCATTTTCCTCACATTTTCATTCAGAAAGTGGAGCTATCATTGAAATTAAAGTGATTTAAAATGTTAGTAGATTTGCATTCTGACGCTATACAGTTTATTTTTGTCTATCAAATATTCTGATGACTTTAAATGCTAAGGAAAACTAGGTTGATATGTTAAGACTAAGTCCCTTGTTTTCATCAGTGGTCAAGAAATTTTATTAAGTTGTTAGAAGGCATAATAAATCCACTTACAATGTACTGCTGTTTAGGAGCCCTGCTTCCTTCCCCAGGGAACTGAGGACTTACTTTAGTATGTGAATGGTTGGAGGTGTGGGGAGACTCTGTATCCTTTCAGGGTTTCCCTCCCCTCTCCAGTTCTGTTTTTTTGAAAGACTTAGCTTTGTCCTCATCCTTGGACTCTTTTCCCCAAAGCTCAGAAGTTCCTGATTGGAATTTTCTATGTTAAAGTCACAGCTCCTCGGGTCTGGGTGGGGATTGAACCTGCTGATCTGATCCTCAGCCCTGTACCCTGGCAGGACAGGGGTCATCTGACTGAAGACAGGCAGGGCATAATTCAATGTCTATAGAGCCTTTAAGTGCTGCCTCACATGGGGAACACCACTTATATTTAAGCCAGGCATTTGCAGGACAGTTCTGCCATGGCTGAGTGCAGGCAGAGGAGTCTAGCAGGGAAGCACTGCAGTGGCAGAGCCATATGGTTAAAACCACCACGCTCTTGTTTACCCAATCCAGAGGAAAAGGAAAAGGAGGAGGAGGAGGAGGAGGAGGAAGATTATAAATCTCAACAGCACAACAATTAATAAAAATAAAGACTTTAAAACAAAATGATCAGGAGAAACTTAACCACTAGTTTGTTCCACCAACAAAGGCAATGAGAATCTGGTGGCTGAACTCAAGGGAGAAACTTAGTCCTGGGGCCTCTAGCAACAACACTGGACCGCTTCCAAATTCTACTGATAGCGGGCATTAGCCTGTGAGAAATAAATAGAGAAGCTGTGCAACAGAATGTATGTATGCAAATAATTAAGCAATCAATTTGCAAACACCTAGAAGACAATAAGGTTATAAATAACAGTCAGCATGGATTTGTCAAGAATAAATTGTGTCAAAACAACACAATAGCTTTCTTTGACAGGGTAACAAGCCTTGTGGATGGGGGTGGGGAGGAAGTGGTAGAAGTGGTATATCTTGATTTTAGTAAGGCTTTTGATATTGTCTTGCATTACCTCATAAACGTACAAGCGAAATATAACCTAGATCGGGGTAGGCAACCTATGGCATGAGTGCCAAAGGTGGCACTCGAGCTGATTTTCAGTGGTACTCACACTGCATAGGCCCAGGCCACCAGTCTGGGAGGCCCTGCATTTTAATTTAATTTTAAATTAAGATTCTTAAACATTTTAAAAAACCTTATTTACTTTACATACAACAATAGTTTAGTTCTATATTATAGGCTTACAGAAAGAGACCGTCTAAAAACTTTAAAATGTATTACTGGCATGCGAAACCTTAAATTAGAGTGAATAAATGAAGACTCAGCACACCACTTCTGAAAGGTTGCTGACCCCTGACCTAGATGGAACTATTATAAGGTGAGTGCATAATTAGCTGGGAAATTGTTCCCCGAGAGTAGTTATCAATGATTCACAATTAAGGACATATCTAGTGGGGTCCCGCAGGGATCAGTTTGGGTTCTGTTCAATATCTTCATCAATGGCTTAATAAATGGAATAGAGAATACATTTATAAAGTTTGTCAATGATACCAAGTAGAGTGGGGTTGCAAGTGTTTTGGAGGATAGGATTAAAATTCAAAATGATCTGGACAAACTGGAGAAATGGTCTGAACTAAATAGGATGAAATTCAATAAGGACAAAGGCAAAGTATTCCACCAAGGACAGAATAATCAGTTGCACACATACAAAATGGGAAATGAATGCCTAGGAAGAAGTACTGCAGAAAAGGATCTGTCTGCCATAGTGGACCACAAGCTAAATATGAGTCAATAGTTTAACACTTGAAAAAAAAGAAAACATCATTCTGGAATGTTAGCAGCAGTATTGTAAGCAAGACATGAGAAGTAATTCTTCTGTTTTATTCTGCACTGATTAGGATTCAACTGGAGCACTATGTCCAGTTCTGGGTTCCACATTTCAGGAAAGATGTGGGCAAATTGGAGAAAGTCCAGAGAAGAGCAACAAAAATGATTAAAGGTTCAGAAAACAAGACCTATGAAGAGAGACTGAAAAAAACTGAGTTTGTTCAGTCTGGAGAAGAGAAGACTGAGAGGAGACATGATAACAGTTTTCAGGTTCATAAAGGATTGTTACAAGGAGGAGGGAGAAAAACTGTCCTCCTTAACCTCTGAGGATAGGACAAGAAGCAATGGGCTTAACTTGCAACAAGAATGGTTCAGGTTAGACATTAGGAAAACTTCCTGTCAGGGAAGTTAACCACTGGAACAAATTGCATAGGGAGGTTGTGGAATCTCTATCACTGGAGATTTTTAAGAGAGGTTGGACAAACACCTGTCAGGGATGGTCTGGATCAGGGATCAGCAACCTTTGGCACACACCCCGTCAGGGAAAGTCTGCTAGTGGGCTTGGACAGTTTGTTTACCTGCAGAGTCTGCAGATTCGGCCGATCGCAGCTCCCACTGGCTGCCGTTTGCCATTCGAGGACAATGTGGGCTGTGAGAAGTGGCAGCCGGCACATCTCTCAGCCCATGCCACTTCCCACAGGCCCCATTGGCCTGGAATGGCGGCCCGTGGCCAATGGGAGTGGAGACCAGCCAAACTTGCGGACGCTGCAGGTAAACAAACCATTCCGGCCTGTTAGCCGATTTCCCTGATGGGCTGCGTGCCAAAGGTTGCCGATCCCTGGTCTAGATAAGTCCTGACTTGAGTGCAAGGGACTGGACTAAAAGACTTTTTGAGGTCCCTTCCAGTTCTACAATTCTATGATTCTATGAACACACCAACATATCTGCAATCCATTACTGTCTGGTAAAATATCAGTCTACTGGACCTGAAAGTATTTATAATTAAACCTTTTTAAATTGAAGTAAATTAGTTTGGACTGATGTTCCATGTTCCTATCACAGCAATGTATATATTGTTGTGTGAGAAATTACAATCATTGTCTTGAAAGCAAATGAAAAAATTGTGACTAAGATATGAGCTGTATTTGTTTTAATCAAAGACTATTTCCACAATACAGGCGTGTCGCGTCTTGCTCGAGGATTCCATTCTGCGGTTACTGTGTAAAGCAGAAACCGCGTATAGCCAAAACCCACTGACTTCAGTGGGAGGTGAAATTGCACCCCATGCAGGAAGTATAAAAAAAATTTCTCCTTTCTTTGTTTGTTTTTGCGAACTGTGTAAAGTGGAAATTGCGTAAGTTAAATCAGCATAAGATGCGACATGCCTGTAAAAGGGAAAGAAAGGGAGTTTTATGTGATGTGTATTCTGTACTGTACATAATAAAGTACAGACCTGCTCTTTCCTTAGTAGTTCCTCAGCTTCCTGAAACAATTTCTCCTTTGCCTGTGTTTTAGCAAGAGTGGCATTGTTTTGCTCTTCATATGCCATGGTTACTACAGCCAGGATCAAGTTGAAAAGATAAAACGAGCACAGGAAGATGACCACCACAAAAAAGATCATGTAGGTCTTTCCAGAAGTTCGTATGATCTGTGGGTACAAAATAAAAGTTCTGACATGTATTTTAAAACAAACATAGTTAATTACAGTCTCCATATTGTGAAATAAGTCAACATATAGCACTGTTTTCTTAAAACAACCTTTCAGCAACTTGTCTCCTAGCCTGTGTTACACAGGGGTCAAACTAGATGATTTAGGGCAGTGGTCTTCAAACTGGGGTGCGCACACCATTCCCGGGGGTGCACGAGACCCTGGCACTGCCGCCGATCCTGCCCGGGAGACCGCTGAACTCCCAGGCGGTCTATTTTAGTACTGCCAAAATGCCGCCGCGGAAAATGTAAGCTTCTGCTTTTTGTGGCAGCATTTTGGCGGACATACCCCCGAGGGGCAGCGCGACTTTTTCCTCTGCGAAAAGGGACCGCAGAGGAAAAAGTTTGAAGACCACTGATCTAGGGATCCCTTTTGGCTTTCAAGTCAAAGACTATGAATCTATGACTGTCAAACTGTCTGGAGTAGCTCATGGACATGAGTGCCAACTTCAGGGCAGACTCTTACAAACCAGGGCACACACTCCAAATTGGTTGTGCGTTCCATAATCAGACTTCACCAACCAAGCATCAACTGTGAACTCCTTAAACACTATAACAGCTTTAACATGGAGTCATAGACAGTCCTCTTGGGCACTCCAATCTATCTTGCCAACCAGACAAGCCTGCCTTTGTGATCGATGATCCTATACACCAAAAATCACAATATTCAGGTTACTCCCAGTCCCAAAGGACCAATCACTTACCCCGGGTCAATTATACTTTAAATCTCTCACTAGACACAACACTGGTAGCTAATCCTGTAATTAACTAAAGTTTTGTTAACTAGGAAAAAGAAATAAGGAAGTCATTTACTTGGTTAAAGCAGGTAAGCATATGCATCCAAATGAGTTACAGTCTTAGGTTCTAAAAGGTAATAGAAACTGCCGCAATATACAAGCTTTCAATGTCCTCTAGAACTAACTGAAGTCAAGCAGCACAGGGATCCCTTGCTTACACTTAGAAATATTGCCCTCTACAAATTCCCTGCATCACAGTGATACAGTTCCTTCTGGTCAGGGATTTTTATTTCCTTCCCTCAGAGTTCAGACTGACAGGACAAGTGTTGGCACCTGTCTCCTTTTCATGGGAGGGAGGTGGATCAATGAAGTCTTTGACCTTTGATGTTTCACAATGGCTCATTTGGTTTCAATGGGCCTTTTTGTGTGCAGGACCAGCACTTTAAATTAATTAATTCTTCTTTCATGTTTGATGAGTTACATGATTACAGTAGTTTACAATGCAAGCACTTGATATAACTTTATATCATGGGATACAGATGTTATAATAAAGATCAATACATACAGCCTCCTACAAGCATTTCATCAAGTCTAGACACTAAACACATTCTTATAAACTTAACATTTGTTTTAACAATATACATAGGTGAACCAGACTGTTTTCCAGCTATGCATTTGTCAGTGAGGCTTAGGGACCTTTGCATGAGCTGTCACTTGGTCTGCCAACATAAATATTCCTTTGTGTTCATGCAATAATTTCCCCCTCACGTAGTCTAGTGCAGCACAGCACACTCCGCTAACACCCAAAAACCCTTACAGGGGAACCAGGAACTGTGGGTATGAGGATGGCTGCCTGTGCAAGCTTTGGAAACATGTTCCGTCCCATGAGCACTCTGTATGAAAGTATTCCCCTTGACCCTCACATACTCTGTGAGGGACATAATATGTCAATATTACGTGAACCATATTGGCCACACTGTCATTCAGACGGATGTGCAGGCATAGCTAGTGAGCTTTCAGTCACCCAAACCCACACTCAACAACCATGCTGCAGCTAATCAGGATATAGGTGAATTCCCTTTTGGCTGGATCATTATCTTGGGTATGGCTTCACGATCCAAGTTAGGAGCGGGTATACAGGATCCCCCCAAATAACAACTGGCACATGAATACTGTCAAGAACCATGTAGTTTCTGGGAAATAGTCCCTTTTTACCCCTTGCAGTACAATCCTGATCTCCTGAGTACCCTGGAGTCATGAACCTTTCCTGTGTGTATAGCATTGGCATTCATGAACTGACCCCTGTGATCCACTAAACCTTGCAGAATGAGTGAATAGTAACCTTTTCAGTTTACTTATTCACTTGCCCCCTTTGGTGGGCAAAGTATGGAGATGTGGGTGCTGTCAGTTGCACCTGCAGAGTTCAAAAAACCCATCTTCTGAAATCCAGTTGTATTTCTGGTAGTTGGGCTATGTCACCTACCTGTGGATAGATGACAGTACTGATTTCCTGCCAACCTATACAACCACCACTCTAACAGCAGAACTCCCAACCCTAAACTGGTTTGCAACTGACCGGTAACTATCAGGTGTTGCTATCTTCCAAAGGGCAACAGCCACTCACTCCTGCACCAGTACGGGTTTTTGAAAACAAGTGTTCTGGCACTGCAGGGAGGTGCAAGCTTGCACAATTTCATGAAGAACTGCTTCCTCATTCAGACGTTCTGAAGACACTAGTCATCAGCCCAGGTTTCCAAACTATGTAATCCCACCACTACATGCTGGTTCTGACCAGAAGCAGCAGTCCATCCGTGGGCATACCATGGCAATATTGACAGTCACATCATCTATTCCATGGGACTACAGTGGATTTGTCACTCACCCTCTTGGTCATCCATCTTCGGTGTGTCAAAAATTTCTGGCCCAATTCTGTTCACTATTTTGTGTATTAAGTACTTCCCAACATGAACAGTTATTTTGCAAAAAGTAGCTGGAGCAGAACCTCATCATCGTGGACTTGCTCCATGTCTTCCACCCAGTTTGGTAGTGGGGATTGGTGAAGCAGCAGCTGCCATCACCACATGGGTGAAGGTGGCAGATAGAACCAGCAACACACAGTAAGGCAGTACGTGGAGCGTCTCCTGTGATGGATATAACTCAGAAACACCATGCCTGAAATGGCAGTACGAATTCGGGTACATGGATGGTGTATATGAATACTCGGCACAGGTAAGGGGTACAGGCACTAGCAATATTCAGACAACTACTTGAGGATGTGTGCAAGTGTACACAATGGCTTAGAGCATTGTCCTCGCCTGAACCAATTCTGATAATGTTTTGGTCTGTACTTCCCTAGTACTTAAAATGTTTTTTTAAATAAATGTGACTACACAAATGTTAAAAAATAAAACAGTATATTAAAACATTTTTAGCATAGACATACTAGACTGAATGACTGGCTTGCTTAATTATCATTTTACCATCTAAAGTACCTACTTGTCGATATAGACGCTCCCAGTTATCTTGTGTCATCAAACGGAAAACAGAGAGGAAAGCCCAACCAAAATGATCAAAGCTTGTGTAGCCAAAATCAGGATTATCCCCAGATGTCTTGCAGGAATAATTCTCTGGACATTCCTTACTAATAATAGAAGAGACATTATATTATATATGGCTTCCATGTAGAACTGGTTTCCTTACATATCAGATTGTTTATGTTGTTCCTGAAAGCACCAAGCACACAATCTCAAATACAAACTCCTTTAGGTCATCTGAAAGTTCACATCCTCATCCTCCTCAAATATATTTCTGCCACCAGGTATCATTCAAGTCTCGGATTCCCTGGTAAGTAATGTGGTGGACCACCCACTACAAGATCCAAGACTTAATATGTGGTCCAGTAGTTTTCAACCTGTCGTTCAACTATGTCTGAGATTTCCAAAGGGGACCACACCTCCATTTAACATTTTTAGAGGTTCACAAATGAAAAAATACTGAAAACCACTCATGCAGTTTGATTCCACACTTCTCCAACATACACACACACACATACCTTTCCCAAACTCAGATGCCAACTGGGACTGATGTATATAAGCCCAGGAGAAGCAAGGAATATGAAAGTTCTTGATATGAGTATTTGTGGAGGGAGTTGGAAGGATGGTGGAATGAATATTAGATCTGAAATAGTTGGATGGAGGGGGGAAGGAAAGAGAGCCTGCAATATGCCCAGACCAGGGCTGTACTGAAAAGAGAAACAACCTAATTCTGCACGCAGCTCAAGTTATCACCACAACATGTGTAAACAGGGTCTGAATGAGCTCTCCTCTGACATCTAGTAATGAGCTGGAAGAAAGGATTTCAGGTGCAGACTGCACAAACGCGCCTACTCTGTCTAGGTGTGCAGTAAATGGAGCTGCTTTGCCAAAATGATCAATTTTGACTGGTTTGGGGTTATAAATCACTCTAGTATTCAAATACAGGAGTAACAAAATATTATCATCTTTATTGTATGAATAAAGGGTGGCAGAACTGTGCTCACAATGCTCCTCCTGAGGGGTCACCTGCTTGCTAAACAGGGGATAGAGATGCCCAACCCCAGTGAAGATGAGAGTGAGTGGGGACAGAAACATCCTACCTGGTGGTGTGGACTTTGCCTAAAGAGTCCTAGGCCCCATTTCACAAGTCCCTCTCCAGTGTTTAATAAGAGAGCTGATTAGACTCAACTGAAAGTCCTTGTTTCTGGCTGGTGGTTCCTAGAGCTGTCCTCACTGTTGAGCAAGTCTAGGGGGCTAAGCCTTAGACCTTGTGTGGGGAGAGTGAAAGACAACACAGAGACTGTCCTGTCTGTGAGATTCCCCACTGCCTGCTGAAATCACTGAACTGCAATCACTAGGAGCTGGATTAAGTAACAGGACCTCAGAATGTGACATCATGGATGTAGCAGCAGGAGGCACTAGCCAGGGATGGTAGAGAAACAGCAGCAGCAGCTGTAAGACAGTTGCAGAAGCAGCTGTGGAAAATTTGGTCGATGCCCCCTCCCTGAGGAATGGAAGGTGAACCCCTGTGAATGCATCCCTGAGCTCTGAGTCTTTGCTAACCAAGGACAGCCAACTGTGAGTGGGGTGCATCAGAGGGAGAGGGGAGTGATGTGTTAAGGAGACCTTCATTTATCGGAATTTCCCACTGCAAGGGAAAAAATACTGGGCAAATATTGGGAAACTGAGGCAAAAAATACTGCCCAATCCACTGTAGCACTGGGTGAATCGGGTCTGTAGAGCCTAGTCTACAAGTGCCTGTAAGAGAGTCTTCATGACTATTCATTCCTTCCTAACTCAGATATTTTATAACAAATGTGCAAGATGTCAGTCAAGCCACATGGTACAGCAGCAAAATAAGTGTAATTTATCAAGGTGGTTTTCATCCCCAAGTCTATTATCCATGCAAAAGATACCTATCTCTGGATCCAGATTTGATAATTTTGATATTACATAAAAACCTCCAGTTTTTCAATGTGATTGTACAGCACCTAGCACAATGGGGCTCCAATCCTGAGTGTGAATCTTTGGGGACTAGTGCAATCAAAATAATAAACAGTATATGGTGCCTTGCTAGAGGCCTCTGCACTGAGCTGAATTTCTCCTCAAGTGAACAAAATGTAAATATATAAATAAAACAGTGTCCTGGGTCCACCACCTGACAAAGGGGTTTTGAAGAGGGGAAAGGATGGACTCAGCTATACTCTCTTTGACATGGACTGAGATAATAACTTAAGACACAGAGTCTTTGGAAAGAATAAAGATCTTTTGTTTTTCTATACAAGAAGAAGGCCCTTCTTGGAAGGGGAGACACAGACTTTGGAGTGAGCTATCAAGGGAGGAAGTCAGTCCTAGGAACTGACTACAAACAAGTAACAGACTTTGCACTTTAAATTTCTAGACTCATGACCAGCTTTATCACTATTTTTTAACTTCATATTCTCTCACCCTCTGAGACCACTTATCTTCACTACATCATCAATGTTTAACAATAGATTACAAGATCATTTCCTTAAATGGGATTTTTCATTCTCCTTATTGTGTGCCTCACTCTTTCCCCAAAGTGAAAGGAAATCACAGCTTCCAGGAAGCTTACAGTGTAGTTTGTCTACAGCCAAATACAAAACAACAAAAATAGCAAAGTAAAGAAAGAACTAAAAATGAGAGCTAGGTATACTTACTCAGAGTCCCCGCTGAATCCACACAGTAATACTTCCTGGGAATTATTCATTCTGTAGTAATCTATTGTTAAAATGAAAGGATCATAAAATCACAAGTTACTTTCTTATAAGTACCTTCTGAGGTTAATGTGATTGGTCACACAGATCAAGTGAACAGTACATACACTATATATATATATATAATCTATGTATTATTGGATTTTTAACAAAATTTAAGAGGAAATATACATTTCTTTGACGTATGTGCACATATGTCTGAGAATCTCCTTTGTAAAAATTTATTATATATAGCTACATTTCTCTGACAATCTGTGTGTACTACAGTTTGTTTTGAGAATTCACTAGTAACTGATCAATATACAGCATATGTCCCTGTTTGTCCTCATATAAGCACAGAAATGTCAGTCTTATGCTCCTTCCAGCTGTTCCTCAAAAAGGCAGTCTGCATGCCTGAGGGGAGATCTATATCCTTCTATGTGAATGATTGCAAAATTCTAATTAATCTCAGATAAAGAATGGGATCATCTTCTTTCATATGCGTCAAAAGCCCGTATATAGATTGTTCAGCCTAGGCGACAGGAGTGAGATATCTAGATTGTAAAGTCTAGTTGACCGGCGTGGGATGTGGCAGTTTAAAAGGCAAAAGCACAAACACCTAGATTTATTATCTCTTGGTCTATAAATGACGTGCAATTATGGTTGGCAAAGTGTGCACCTTCTATCTAGCTTGTCTCTAAAATTATATTTCTGTTAATGATGCGCTGAAGGGTAGCCTGACAGCTCATTTCCCAAATGAAAAACCTACTTCAGTGCTGGCCTCTTTAAGAGTGTCAAGGAAATATAGCTCATCTACTCAACACCATTGTGGGAGGATTGTTGCCTGGAATAATGCCACAGGATATCCCATAGGTAAAAAGAGATGGAGGTTTCCAAAAAGACAAAATAGCAGAACAGTATGTCTTTTTTTACCTAAGTCGAGCGAAGTGTGCACCATACAATTCTGAAGATTGTGAATGCCTAGTGCATTTACTTGGACAAATTAGATATCTTCAGGTCAGCAGGGTCTGATGAAATGCATCCTAGAATACCCAAGGAGCTGATTAAGGAGATATCTGAGCCATTAACGATTATCTTTGAAAAGTCAGGGAAGACAGGAGACATTCCAGAAGACTGGAAAAGGGCAAATATAGTGCCCATCTATAAAAAGGGAAATAAGGACAACTCAGAGAATTACAGACCAGTCAGCTTAACTTCTGTACCTGGAAACATAATGGAGCAAATAATTAAGCAATCGATTTGCAAAAATCTAGAAAATAATAAGGTGATAAATAACAGTCTGCATGGAGTTATCAAGAACAAATTGTGTCAAACCAACCTGATCGCTTTCTTTCACAGGGTAACAAGACTTGTGGATAGAGGGGAAGCAGTAGATGTGGTATATCTTGACTTCAGTAAAGCTTTAGATATTGTCTCACATGATCTTCTCATAAACAAACGAGGGAAATGCAACCTAGATGGAGTTACTATAAGGTGGGTGCAAAACTGGTTGGAAAACAGTTCCCAGAGAGTAGTTTTCAGTGATTCACATTTTCTATGATTCTCTGCTAGAAGAGCATAATGAGTGGGGTCCCACAGGGATCAGTTCTGTTCAATATCTTCATCAATGATTTAGATAATGGCATATAGAGTACACTTATACATTTTGCCAATGATACCAAGCTGGAAGGGGTTGCAAGTGCTTTGGAGTATAGGATTAAAATTCAAAATGATTTGGACAAACTGGAGAAATGGTCTGAAGTAGCTAGAATGAAATTCAAAAAGGATGCAAATGCAAAGTACTCCATTTAGGAAGGAACAATCAGTCGCACACATACAAAATTGGAAATGACTGCCTATGAAGGAGTACTGTGGAAAGGGATCTGGGGGTCATAGTGGACTACAAGCTAAATATGAGTCAACACTGTAATGCTATTGCAAAAAAAGTGAACATCATTCTGGGAGGTATTAGTAGGAGTATTGTACGCAAGACACAAGAAGTAATTCTTCCTCTCTACTCTGTGATGATTAGGCCTCAGCTAGGGTACTGTGTCCAGTTCTGGGCACCACATTTCAGGAAGGATGTTGAAAAATTGGACAGAGACTAGAGAAGAGCGACAAAAATCTTTAAAGGTCTAGAAAACACGACTTATGAGGGAAGATTGAAAAAACTGTGTTTGTTTAGCCTGGAAAAGAGAAGATTGAGAGGGGACATGATAACAGTTCTCAAGTATGAAAAAGGTTGTTACAAGGAGGAGGGAGAAAAATTGTTTTTCTTAACCTCTGAGAACAGGACAAGAAGCAATGGGCTTAAGTTACAACAAGGAAGATTTAGATTGGACATTTGAAAAAACTTCCTAACTCTCAGAGTGGTTAACCACTGGAATAAATTGCCTAGGGAGGCCGTGGAGTCTCCATCATTGGAGATTTTTAAGAGCAGGTTAGACAAACACTTGTCAGGAATGGGCTAGATAATACTTAGTCCTACCATGAATGTAGGAGACTGGACTATATGACCTCTCAAGGTTCCTTCCAGTTCTATGATTCTATGAATTGCAGTGCTCATAACCCAGTTCCTTTATACATACCCGTGCTTGGGCACACATATGCTTTGTAGTACATCTGCCCTCTTTGAATATTCTATGGGTATCTATCTCCCTGGCGTTTCCGTATGTTGAAGAATATACCATGTTGTGAGAGAATTTTTATTCAACCATATTTTCAACATTAACTATCATATGTATGTTTAAACAAACACATACACACCTGAGGGTATGTCTATACTGCAGTTAAAGGGCGTGATTGCAGCTTAAGCAAATACACCCACACTAGTTTTAATTCAGTTAGCTCTAGTCCCAGAGCATTGCAGTGAAGCTCAGACAACAAGCACTTCAACACGGGCTGTACAAGCCTGCTCAGAACCCTGGGTAGTTACTTGTGGGGCTAATCTATGCTGAAGCACACATTGTCATGGCTTCTCTGCTAAATAGATTAAGGCTATCTCAATATGTCTACATGAGCTGAAATCACACATTGCGATTGCAGTGTAGGATCTTATTTAAAGGAAAAAAGAGCAACAGTTTACCTGATTCTGTTACATGACATATCTTGGCATCATATGATTTCTGATCAGTTATGCACACATTGTTACGGACACATTTCTTTTTCAAGTTGCCCATAAAGAGCTGGAGGCCTACAAGGGCAAAGATACTCAAGCAGAAAACGGTCAGGATCATCACATCAGCAAGTTTCTTAACAGATTGAATAAGTGCATCTACGACGATCTTTACTTCTAGAAAAATAAAATTGAACAAAATATAGCCTGAGAAGAGAAAATAATATGTAGACCCATTTGACTATGTACCACAGCTTCAAATATGTAAACAAAGCCCATATGCACGGCACATATTTTTACAACTCTATACCATAAAATGCGCTACAGATACAGTTTTTAAATTGTTATTTTTCTCTTTTTTCTTTTTTTGCCGACCGTGCAAAGCTGAATTCGCGCATGTTAAATGTGCATAAGATGTGACTCGCCTGTATAGTAAAACACGAGACTGGGAATAATTTAGTTTTAGTTTAGTAATTTTCTCACCAATCTTGGTTTTTTTACTTCCCTCTGAGGCTGATCTTCATTCCCCAAGGTCCTGATTTGGCAAAGTATGCAAGCACTTTCTTAGGAGTTTTGCTGAATAAGGACAGACTTTTGCATGTGCTTAAACTTAAGCAAGTACTTTGTGTTTTGCTGATTTGACTCATAAATCAAGGCAAAACTCTTATAGACTTCAGGGAGTTTTGTCTGAGAAGACAGTGCATAAAAGGGCCCACTATTTTTAAAAAAAACATACCTATTTAAGACAAAGAAAAGAAAAAGTTACTATTTATAAATTACAGGCAAGTAGTGAGACACAAAATAAATCAATGGCCAGTAGTAATGTTTTTTCTATCTGGAATTCAGAATGCATACTGAAAATAAGAGTTAGATATATGATTTTAAGACATCTGTCACCTATTTATTAAGGGTCTGTTAGGATATTGTTTACTATACATAGACTTTATAAAGGAGTGTAAACACTGGGACTTGGAGTTGTTTTTAATTATTTTTTTTCCAAGTGAATTTAGCATTCATATAAAAGGTATTGAGTACACAAACTTGGAGACTAATGATCTATTTTCATATTTAATCAGCAGTTCCATCCTTAAATACAGTACTTCCAGAAGCGTAAGAGAAGATCTGTGCAAAAACAGTCTCGTCATCTGTAAACCTAGTGGTGAATTACACTGAGGATTTGTAAGACCAAAACCTTATTACTATTCTTGTGAACTTTTTGTGGAAATGGCAGTTTCCACTGGTTGAAGAGGCATTTCATTATTTTTAAAAGCTATTTCCACCACAGAAATGAGAGTTAATTTTAATCTTTGTACTCAGTGTGGTGAAGGCAGGAACACCAGTCTCAGATTTTTTTAAAAAAGTACGTATTAAGCACTTACCTCTGTTATAGCATACATTTACAACAGAATTAAGAGCTTTATAAGTAACAATTCTGAAGTGACAGAGATAGTCAACACTACTTCCATGTGCAGTAAGATCTATAATTAAAAAAAAATCAAGATTTTCAAATATGAATATCTAGTTAGGTTCCTAAATCCGTATTTAGGCATTTAAATAAGTGGCCTGATTTTCAAACACGCTGAATGTCCCGACGTCATACCGAAGCACATAGATACAACAGAACCTTTCTCAGAAGTAGCATGGCTAAGAGTCTGAGACTCTGTCTGCTGTATTAGAGATATGGATTCCATTATTTGTAGATCTGACAGATGTCACCTTGTGCAGTTACTTTTTCTGTAAAATGGGGAAATGATCAGAAACTAGCACTTGCCTGTCTCCTGGTGTGGGGGTATAAGAGTTTGCTCAATATTAAGGGGTCATGAAGGGCACAGAGTTATTAACACCAGTGTGTAGAAAAGAGGAGATCTGAACCCATGATCTCCTATTCTCCTTCACTGAAGCCAAAGGATGGGGGTAGCAGGAGGAAAAAGATCCATTTTCTCTGCATCCTGTTTAGTGGTTTAAATTGGTGTGGCTGCTTTAGCAGGCTCAATGAGGATGGGGAGTATGGAACACATGGAATGTTCAGAGAATTTAGGCACAAGGCTAACAATTCCTACAGCATATGTGCAAATGGTAATTTTCCTGACACTTATAACTCAGCTAAATGTGGATGAATTTTCATGAGGACATCTACAGCTCTCTATAAACTTGGCTGGATAATCTTATTAATATTGTCCAGATTGCCTATTTTTCACAAATCTTGCTCTTGAAAACAGCAGCACAACTTTTACCTGTATTTTGCAAAAAAAAAAAAAATGAAAATAAGACAGAAGCCAAAATGTGGAAAACATCTGTCTGAATAATTACACTTTGGCAAAGTTAGAAGCAATTGAAAACAGGGTTAAACAATAATGTTAATCAACTTTAATACAGTAATTGCTACTAGGCCCCAATATGATACAGGGTGCTTCCTAGTTTTAGAAGTATTGAGAAATATTCCCTTGTGCTCACAGATCAGTGTTGTAAAATATATTTTATTGATATATTACTTTCATTCACCTGTTCTCAGTGTGTGTATTGTAGTAAATTATTTCTATTTATAGTGATTGATAAAAGAAATGGTGTGTAAATTTCAATTGCAGTTTTGGGTATAACCTTGAGGTCCTTACTCATGCAAAACTGTTATTAGCTTTTGTTTTGGATCAAGTAACAACTTCAGCACTGGACCCTTAGTGCTTAACCTCACTTTCACACAAAATTGTCTTCAGTACTTGACGTATTCTCAATACTTTTAAGACTAAGGATTTTGTACATGTAAGGAAAGTCATACACAAAAAGTGACATAATGACTGAAAACAACAACAGTGAAGGAATAAGAGAGAGAAAACATTTGCAGCTGAGACCCAGACAGCAATAATCCTTGCTTCTTACCTGGGATTATGGATATAGCTTTTAAAGATCTGAATATCCTGAAAATCCGAAGAAACGAAAACTTACGTGAGTGTAAACATAGGCTCACATACCTGTAAAATCACACCACAGTTATTTAAATTACATGAGAGAAAATACTACTGAATGCAATGAACAAGGCAACCATTTTGTAAGGCTGTTTCAGATATCAGCCTTTCAAAGTGTATCCTCATGCAAAATATTTTAAGAGACAAACATGCCATACAGTCAAGGATTAGATCAAATATTTTAAAAGCTATCTGTCTGAAGTCAAGCACCTAAATACATATTTGGCGATTGAAATAAAAGGATGGGACCTTGTCCAGGACTTCTGAAAGATAAAAAGAGGAAAGGAAATTTTTATTTTGGTGCCTAAATATAAATTTGACTGTCTAACTTTAGGCATCCACATTTGAAAAATTTGGCCTTAATATACATTTTTTATATTCAAATTCATTTCCTGATTGCATGAGACAAGGCTAGCTTGTAGTGTCATCAGTTGTTAGCTGTGTGCATGTATGTCTGTGTGCTGCACTGGCTCTGGCCATATAGCCTGTATAGCAGGCTCCGATCAAACTATCCAAGAAAACCACAGACTCCATTCGGTAATGAAGGTCAGGTTTATTGTTAGCGAAGCACGGTCCACGCTCCCTGGATCAATGTCTACAGTTACACTGACAGATATGCCTGTTATAATGGACTCAGCTCAGTGACTGGCGGGACTTTCCATTCCCCCCTCTGCTAGACAACTCCCCCTCTTTATATACTGATACAAACAAGTTATGTATTGTCTGATGTGGTTAGTTACCAAACTTCACCTTGTGCCTCTTGGTTCAATCAAAACATCTCTATCTTGGGGGGGAAGGATAGCTCAGTGGTTTGAGCATTGGCCTGCTAAACCCAGGCTTGTAAACTCAATCCTTGAGGGGGCCATTAAGGGATCTGGGGCAAAAATCTGTTCAATGATTTAGCTGGGGATTGGTCCTGCTTTGAGCAGGGGTGTGGACTAGATGACCTCCTGAGATCCCTTCCAACCTTGGTATTCTATGATTGATCACACTGTTATCCTGACCTTATCTTTAGGAAGGATCAGTGTCCCCATTATCTTTAGGAAGTGTGCTTATGTCATTGTCATAAGTATAAAGTAGCCTAGAATTACTGTTTACCTGTAAGGAGTTACGCTAAAGGTAACCTGAGAGGTGAACAACTGACCAATGAGAAATTCCTCAGGAGACAAAGGATTTTGAGTTTCAGTTTTTCTCTGGGTCTCTTCTCTGTTCAACTCGGCTATGGGATGAACCACACCTATTTTTCTTTCACTGTAACTATAGCTTTCTATCAAGTAAGGTAGTCAGTAAGTTTACCTTCTTTTTATCACTTGGAGGGTTCTCAGGGGTGAGTGTTGGCTGGGTGCTTCTTGATATTGTAAGATTCAACAGAGATATCAACAGTGGGAAAAAGTTGCCTCGGGGGAGAGATTTGGGTTCTTGATTCTTTTGTTGATTATGGTAGATGCTGTTCTATTGATGGTTATAAGGGATTTATTCCTTTCTTTTTTCTTTTATTAAAATCTTTCTTTTAAAAATCTGACTGCTTGTTTTCCATTATGTAAGATCCTGGTTTTAGATCGGGCACATCTCGCAGGATCAGGTGAAGTTTTTCTCTCAAGCTTCCCAGGGAGGGAATAAGCTTGGGGGTTTTGTGGAAAGAGAAAGAGGGGCTTCAAGTGGCCCATGTCCAATAGTTTTTGAGACATTCTCACTTGATGGTGGTGGCATACCAGTCCAGACACAGAAGAAGTTGTGTTCTCGGGAAAAACATTTTAACCCAAGCTGGTAAAATAAGCTTGGGGGGGTTATTTCTTTTTTCATGCGGGTTCTCACATCTGTCCTGTGCCTTGCTAACTTTGATTTAAATCAGCAGGGCCTGATTTTAGTTCAGGACTTAGGTCTTACACTAGGCCCCATGTCTCAGTTCTACTACATGAAGAATCACAAAAATGTAGGGCTAGAGGGATCTCAAGAGGTCATCTACCCAGAACTCTGCAATGAGGCAGGACCAAGTATACCTAGACTGGCGGTTCTCAAATTTTGTGGAACCGCAACCCTTTTTTCCTTACCTGCCTGGCGGTGCGACCCTTGTATGTCCGCTGAAAAGCCGCTGAATTGATTCCTTCTGCATTCGGCGGCTTTTCAGCAGACATGCCGTTTGCTTCACAGCGTTTGCCAAAACCGTAAACAACCATTTCGGAGGGTTTTCAGTGGACACTGTGAAACGTGTGGCATGTCTGCCAAAAAGCTGCCGAATGTGGAAGGAATCACTTTGGGGGCATGTCAGCAGCCCTGGGAGCTTGCAACCCCCCTGGAAGCGGCTGGCAACCCCCAGGGAGGTTGTGACCCCCAGTTTGAGAACCACCGACCTAGACCATCCCTGACAGGTGTTTGTCTAACCTGTTGTCAGAAACCTCCAATGATGGAGGTTCAACAATTTCCCTGGTTGTTGAACTACTGGTTCAACAACTATTCCACAGCTTAACTATCTTTATAGTTAGAAACTTTTTCCTAATAATCTAACCTAAATCTCCCTTGCTGCAGATTAAGCCCACTACTACTTATCCTGCATTCCGTGGATATGGAGAACAATTAATCAAAGTCCACTTTATAACAGCCCTTAACATATTTGAAGACTATCAGGTTCCCTCTCAGTCTTCTTTTCTCAAGACTAAGATACCCAGTTTTTTAACCTTTTTTATAGGTCAGGTTTTCTAAATCTTTTGTCATTTTTGTTGCTTTCCTCTCCCCAGTTAATCCACATCTTTATTAAAGTGTGGCCCCAAAAATGTACTCAGAACTGCAGCTAAGCCCTCATCAGTGCTGAGTAGAGAAGATAAACTTCCCGTGCCTTACATAAAACACCCCTGTTAATACACCCCAGAATGATATCAGCCTTTTTTTGCAACTGGATCATACTATTGACTCATATGCAATTTGTGATTCACTATTACCTCTAGATCTTTATCTGCAGTCCAACTCCCTAGATGGTTATTCTCCATTTTGCAGATGTGCATTTGATTTTTCTTTCCTAAGTGTAGTACTTTACATTTGTGTTTATTGAATTTCATCCTGTTGATTTTGGACCAATTCTCCAATTTGCCAAGGTCATTTTAAATGGTAAAAGCACTCAGAATTATATGCTGTCGACACCCTCTCATTGTCCAATTGAAACCATTACCTTTATGTTTAAACACATCCCCACACACATATGCTCCTACAATATGAATTTTACAGACCCTTGTGACTGGATGTACACATCACACAGGTAAGGAATGTGTTAATGTGGACCTGAGAGGTCAATTAACATACCAGGCTGCACTTGGAGAGCAGAGCAGACTCTGGTGGTGACTCTGAAAGGGATAAACTGGTCCATGGACAGAGCCCTGGGAGGCATTTAACCAGAGAATAAAGCAGGGGTAACTAGAGAGCGAAGAAGGGTACAGCCCAAGGAGGCCCAAGTTAACATTTGTTGGTGTGGGACTTGTTGGGAATTCCAGTGGAAGGCCCTGAGAGTATGTCTATACTGCCACGAAACACTCACGGGTGGCCTATACCAGCTGACTTGGGCTCTTGGGGATCAGGCTACTGGGCTGTTTAATTGCAGTGTAGATATTTGGGCTTGGGATGGAGACCAGGCTCTGGGATCCTGCAAGGTCGGGGAAGGGAGTTGGAATTGGGGCAGGGAAGGGGTGGGAAGAGGCGGGGCTGGGGCAGGGCCTCATGGAAAGGGAGGAATGAGGGTGGAGCCGGGGTTGTCGGTAATGCGGCCCTCGGGCTAATGTACTAGTCCTCATGTGTCCTTATTTGAGTTTGAGACCTCTGTGCTATAGTAAGCGCATCACACCCTGTCCTCTGCCCCCTTCACTGGTTTCAACAGAATTATGATTCAGGTTTAAGGTCTCAATCCTTATCTACACGTATATCTTAAAGACCACCTAATATTCTAGAATGAAAACCATGGTCAGCAACTTCGCTCCTCAGGAACAATGAAACTCTCTACCCTACGGGGAATGCTCATCTGTGAGAGACAGAACTTTCTCAGTGTTTGGTTCAAGACTGTCCAATGAATTCCCCAGGAACCAAGGACCATCTCAAACCTTAGCACTTTACAGTCCATGCCCAAGGAACATTTCTTTAATTTTGCCTTCTCTAACATAATACATAGCAACATGTATATTTAGAAAAAAATCCCTGTCCAGACAGGACATTCCACTGCATGCACTTCTCCCCCTGGTGAGAGAACAAACAACATGTGACAAATGTTGGTCACGTTGCAGCTGATAGGAATATACATAGCTAATGCAGAGATTATTGCACTATAGGAGAGGGAGTAAAATGAAGTCCTGCCAGGATTATCTTGAACACCCCCATCCTCATCATCCCTCTGGACACATAATTGTGCAGAAGAGACTCCAAACACACTTTGAGGTCATTAGGATCCACCAGGCAGTGCCACCACTAAGTCCATCCTGTGGCAATGTGGGACAATTGCAGAGAATAGCCTGTCAGACACTCCAACCAGTAGAAACAGGTGCAGAGAAGGCAGGGATCCCTGGACATTCCAGTCAAAACTGCAGAATGGTCTGACTTTCTATGCCTTATAGGGATTAGCTGTTTGTTCCAGCCCAACCCACCCCTCTCCATCAATCTCTTCACCTGCCCCTCCTTTTCTGCCCCATCCTTTTCAGCCCCACTTCCCTTTTCTTTCCATTTAGCTGATCCTCTCCTAAACAAACCCATGTAAAAAATCATAGCACTAACATGATGTTTGCCATCCATTTTTACCCATTCCCCAACCCAGTGTCTGTCTTGTCTATTTAAACAAGATTGTCTCATTGTTTCCTTGTATTCCCTCATCCATCTGTTTTCATTTGCCTTATATTTGAATTGCTAGCTCTTTGAAGTAGAGACTGTCTTCTGTTCTGTGTTTTTAAAGCACCTAATACAATGGGGTCCTGGTACATGTCGCATACGCAGTACAGTAGTACAAATAATAATAATAAATAGGTAATGAGCACCGTGTAAGAACATACAGAGAATAGAAAGTGAGCTCCACAACAGACATGAGATACAGTAGAGCAGTTCAGCCACAATCAAAGTCAAAAGCATGTGGGATATCCAGGACTCTAGAGAACTTCAACATAAACAAAATATAGTTTAACTGAATGTTAGCCCCTTGGGGAAAATAAAACAAAAACAGAGTATTACTTACGTAATAATAATAACAATGAAATCCACAACATTAAATGGATCACGAAGGAAGGTGAATTGATTCCAGATAAATCCTCTTGCTAATACTTTTATCAATATTTCACAAGAGTAAATACCAGCAAAAGTGAACCTGAGAAGCAAAGTGTTCAAGAAAGCATATATTTTAGTATTTAAATCAGAAGGGTTTCAGGGACACCCTGTTTTCTTATGTTGTGAGCTATTCTCTATGTGGATGTAGGGAATTTTTGAGAAATGGGACAATACATATGAAGGCTACTGTCAGCACTGTAATGTGTTCAAGTGTGAATATGGCATTCCCTTCCTGAATTCATAGCCTGACTGCATGCAGTTGTGGAAACAGTATGCACAAATTCGTGCATATTTCTGCACTGTACTTCAAGCTTATTTACAAAAATAAAAATTAACAACACAGATTTCTTTAACTTGAATTGTCTGAAAAGGCTGTTCCTCTTTCAAATATGTACTCAAAAAAAAATAAAAATAAACCAAACGACTCAACCTCCCACCAGGACCAAACTAAGTCATATAAATCTGGTAACCATAAAATGCCAGAGGTGAAATCCAGGCCCACTGCAGTCAATGGCAAAACTTCCACTGACTTCAGTGGGGTCAAGATTTCACCCCAAAAAACTATTTTACTTTAGATGTAGTGCACAGTTACAAAATGTAACAAGACACTATAATAATCTGTGCTTTATAATATTATGGACTAAATTGAGGCTGTACCGCAGCACAGGTGCACAAAGCAGCAGGGATGGTGCAAGGAACTTTCCCCTCTTTATAGCCCCCATACAGGGGCTGGCTATAACTGCAGCTCATGAGCTCCCCAAAGTATAAGCTATACTGAGGGTTAGAACTCCCATGTGGAACTGCTTCTCTAAATGGGGTGAGGAAGAAGTGGACATCTTGCATTATCCAGCAAAGTTAGGTGGCAGAGAGGCTGTGCTCTCAAGGAGCTACAAAGCTATAGCGCCAAGAATCAGAGCAGTAGCCACGTTAGTGTGGATCTGCAAAAGCGACAAAGAGTCCTGTAGCACCTTAAAGACTAAAAAACGTACTGGAGAATAAGCTTTTGTGGGCTAATACCCACTTCGTCGGATGCATCCGACGAAGTGGGTATCAGCCCACAAAAGCTTATGCTCCAATATGTTTGTTAGTCTTTAAGGTGCCACAGGACTCTTTGTTGTCCAAGCTATTCTCCCAAATCCCCAGAGGCCAGGAAGGAAGACTCCACACATCACATCCTACCCTCATTTAATCTGTTAGTTCAGTTCTTTATTCTCCCACCTTTGAAGCAGGAGAAAGAGTAAATAAATAGCAGTAAGAGCACTTACTCAATGTTTTTCTGTTTCTCTGGAAACTCAGTATTAATCATCATTACACAATTGACTAGAACGGTGAATGTAATAAATGCAGTGAACCATGTAAATAATGAATTAAGGAAAGAACATTATATTTTAAAATAATAGAAGTTCATTAACAAACTCAGTTATCTCTGTATTTAGGAAATTTTCAGGTATAAAGTTTTCCATTTCTGAGAACTTCATGTCCAACAATCTTCACATTGAGTTGTCCCTCCTTCCATAGCACTTGGAGGCATGTCAGGTCTTTGCTGAGATGGGGCTAATTTAATGAGAAAAAATGACAACAAATTATTCACATTTGTAACAAAGTCTTTCAATCAAAAAAGAAAAAAAATCTTCCTGGAGTCCTCCCGGATGTTGTTCATGTCCAAAAGGCTGACCCAACGGAACATGTGCATGTTGTTTTGATGCTGAAAGTTCCTTTCCCAGACCTAAAGAAGAGATCTGTGTAGCTCAAAAACTTGTCTCATGAACAGACATTGATCCAATAAAAGATATTATCTCACCCACCTTGTCTCAATTGAAGACAGGTGGCAGTTTTTTAGAGACATTATTAAGGGCGCAAGAGCAAACTATCCCAAGATAGGAAGGAAAGATAGGAAGTATGGCAAGCATCCACCCTAGCTTAACCAGGAGATCTTCAATGATCTAAAGCTCAAAAAAAGAATCTTACAAAAAGTGGAAACTCAGTGAAATTACAAAGGATGAATATAAACAAATAACATAACTATGTAGTGACAAAATTAGAAAGCCCAAGGCACAAAATGAGATCAAACTAGCTAAGGACATAAAGGGTAAGAAGAAAACACTCTACAAATACATTAGAAGCAAGAGGAAGACCAAGGACAGAGTAGGCCCGTTATTCAATGACGGGGGGAAAGACAATAACAGAAAATATGGAAATGGCAGAGGTGCTTAATGACTTCTTTGTCTCAGTTTTCACCAAGAAGGTTGGTGGTGACTGGATGTCTAGTGTAAAGAATGCCAGGGAAACTGAGGTAGGAACAAATCTAAAATAGTGAAAGAACAAGTCAAAAAGTACTTAGAAAAATTAGATGTCTTCAGATCACAGGGCCTGATGAAATGCATCCTAGAATACTCAAGGAGCTGACTGAGGAGATATCTGAGCCATTAGCAATTATCTTTGAAAAGTCAGGAAGATGGGATCCATTTCAGAAGACTGGAAAAGGGCAAATATATTGCCCATCTATAAAATAACGACAACCAATGGAATTACAGACCTGTCAGCTTAACTTCTGTACCCGAAAGATAATGGAGCAAATAATTAAGAAATCAATTTGCAAACACCTAGAAGATACTGAGGTGGTAAGTAATAGTCAAGAACAAATCCTGTCAAACCAATCTGATAGCATTCTTGGACAAGTAAGAAGCCTTGTGGATAGGGGGGAAGTGGTAGATGTGGTATATCTTGACTTTAGTAAGGATTTTGATACTGTCTTGCCTACCTTCTCATAAACAAACTAGGGAAATACAAACTAGATGGAGTTACTATAACTGGTTAGAAAATCATTCCCAGAGTTATCATCAGTGTTTCACAGTCATTCTGGAAGGGCATAATGAATAGGGTTCCGCAGGGATCTGTGTGAGTCTGGTTCTGTTCAATATCTTCATCAGTGATTTAGATAATGGCATACAAAGTAAACTTGTAAAGTTTATGGACGATACCAAGCTGGGAGGGGTTGCAAGTGCTTTAGAGTATAGGATTAAAATTCAAAATGATATGGAGAAATGGTCTGAAGTAAATAGGAGGAAATTAAATAAGGACAAATGAAAAGTACTCCACTGGAAATGACTGCCTAGGAAGAAGTACTGTGGAAAGGGATTTGGGGGTCATAGTGGATCACAAACTAAATATGAGTCAACTGTGTAACACTGTTGCAAAAAAAGCAAACATCATTCTGGGATGTGTTAGCCAGAGTATTGTAAGCAAGACACGAGAAGTAATTCTTCCACTCTTCCCACGCTGATTAGGCCTCAACTGGAGTAGTGTGTTGATTTCTGGGCGCCACATTTCAGGAAAGATGTGGACAAATTGGAGCAAGTCCAGAGAAGAGCAACAAAAAGGATTAAAGGTATAAAAAACATGACTTATGAGGGAATATTGAAAAAATTGGGTTTTTTTAGTCTGGAGAAGAGAAGACTGAGAAATGATAACAGTTTTCAAGTACATAAAAGCTTGTTACAAGGACGAGGGAGATAAATTGTTCTTCTTAATCGCTGAGGATAGGACAAGAAGCAATGGGCTTAAATTGCAGCAAAGGTGGTTTAGGTTGGACATTAGGAAAAACTTCCTAACTGTCAGAGTGGTTAAGCACTGAAATAAATTGCCTAGGGAGGCTGTGGAAGCTCCATCATTGGAGATTGTTAAGAACAGTTGGACAAACATCTGTCAGGGATGGTCTAGATAATACTTAGTCCTGCCTTGAGTGCAGGACTCTTGAGGTCCCTTCCAGTTCTATGATTCTAAGAACAGCTCAAGAAAGGAAAGACTCAGGTGAGAAATTTTCTTTCAGGGCAAGTCTTCAACTGGGATCTTAAAAGTAGTACAGCATCTCTGAAAGGAGGAACTTCAACTGTGGTATGTACATATAGCCACTGTGACAAAGCTCCAAGTTTGTACTTGTGGGTCCTGCGCTTCCTGGCAGATTTAGGGGCCTCAGAAACTCATTTAGGCCCCAGAGTGACCTCCCTTTCTCAGTATAATTGGCAAGAGTCACCACCTAGTGAGTTACCTTCATCACAGGCCAGTATGGAAGGTGGAAAAAGTGGGGGAGCCCGGGCCCGCCCTCTACTCCGGGCTCCAGCCCAGGGACCCTAATAGTATCAGCTAAGATGGCTGACCTTTTATCCACAAAACACAATTCAATTCCCTGGGCTACTTCCCCACAGCAGTCCCTGCTTCTTCAAACTCCACTTCACCCTTACCTCAGGGCCTCCTTCCTTCAGTATGATATGTTGTCCACCACTCAGTCTCACCAACAGCACAACCTCCTTCCACAGCTCCTGATACCCACAGCCCACCTGACTAACTGGGACGTTTTGATCTGGATTCAGCCAGTCCCTGATTGGCTTCAGGTGTCCCAATCAGGCTAGCTGTTTCTACTCCTTTCTAGAAGGTTCTTAATTGGCCCCAGGTGTCTTGATTGGCCTGGAGTACCCTTTGTTTGGCTATCCAGGGAACAGGGACCTGCACATCCTGAGACTAATATACCTGCCTTCCAGCACTCTCCTATATCCTTCTGGTCTGACTCCGTCACACCACTAAGACACATGAGGAGAGGTTACTGAAGCACTACTTGCTGTAGCACTCTCCTACCAAATAATGCTCATCAACAATTGGATATCTAACTTCCATCTCAAAAAGACACTCCTCTACAGATCTCTTCATAAGATGCATGAACCACTTCTGCCCAGGGCACAGCTGTTTCCCCTTCTGAAGTAAGTAGTAATTGCTCTAGGAGTGGGGAGGGAGCTAGTTCCTTTATCTTATAACCCCCTCCAATATAACCTTGATCTATCTGCTGCCTCACTTGCAAATCCTATATCATTCTGCAGATTTTCTTCTTGAAATCTAAACCATGTCTCACAAGCTCTAAACAAGACCCAGCTCTTACCATTTACAGCACCATCCCTATACATTGTGTCTAAAAAAGTGTCTTTCTTGGTCACGATCATCTACACCATGTGCATCTGTGAACTAGGAGTGCTTTCTAGAGAGTGAACATACTGGACCAGAAAAAGCTAGTCCTATATGCTGACTTTGTTTGTATTCCAGAAATTAACATTCCATTTCCTAGATCCCAAGAAATTATCCTACTCTCTTTCTGCTCTATTCCTAAACACCCCCAATGAATTTGAGTGGCACAGTATGGGTGTCAGAAGAGCTATCTGAATAGAACAGAAAGATATAGAAAGCCTATGTCTTCTTCATCATTTTTCATCTAGAAGTGAAGGGCAAGAAAAGCCTCTTTGTTGTGTCTCTTTGTTGGTATTGTCTGGAATTTTGGACCCTGAAAGAAGTAACAAAAGGAACAGTGATAACCTCTTCGCTGAAATTTTGAGGAAGGCAGCAGCTTCGTTTTTGGCAGCCACTTCATCTGGAGGCTCTTCAAATAATTTACCTTCAGTGTACTTAGACACTCATTACATTGTTTGGCCTGCATGCCCATCTTCCAGAGGTAGAATCAATAAGTGTCTGCAGCTTACAGCACTTGAGGCCAGAGACAGAGCAGAAAATCTAAGAGAACCCAGGCAAGTGTTCTTCAAGAGAATGAAGCCATCAGCAATATCTTCATTTTTTTATTCTTACAGGGAACTGCATCTCAGTGTTCAAATGCCTGTGCTATAACACCACAACTGAAGAGCTGAAGCTACGGTCTCATTATTTTGTCTGAGAGACAATTCTGTTCTCCTAGCCTTTGGTTCTTGGGCAGAAATATCCCTTCCAAAGGGACCAGCATATCCTTATACAAACTTTGGAAGCTGCCTGTTAGGCGTATGCCTCACTCAGGTACTCCCATTCCTCTCTGATTAACATCTTCAAGGGAGGTATACAGAAGAATGTAAATCTCCTTGAACTGGGAAGGAAAGTACATATTGGTGAAGTGGGTGTCCCTATTACCTGATCCATGCTTCTGCCAGGGACAATTGAATCCCAAGCATAAATAGGTCCTTTCACAGCATAGCCTCAAATTCCTGGGGAGGAAAATGTCTGTATTGGGGTTCTTCCTGATCAGATGCAGACAAGCTATCTTTCCTCCTCTGAAAACATGCGAGGATTACTAATACTAGACACTTTTCTTTGGGCTTTTGACTACAAGAGTGATGATCTGAGTAAGATCTTTTTCCTGCCTTCTTGCTTCTGCTAGAACAAAAGCTTGAAAGCACAACGGTTGCTACTCAGGGGAGAGGAGAAGGTGGAGGGAAAGGCAGGCTCACACCTGTCTGAACACAGATCAATTTAAACTCTTCTGGAATGGCTAGAACTGGGGGTCTTGGTCTTTGGAGTTATAGGGGTGAAGAGATGTGCAGACTTTGGTTGCAGGCATTTTCTTCTTGAACAAAAAATGTCTGGCCCCTGAATTAGTCAGTTTTGCCTTTGAAGGCTGCAGGCTTTTATTGGAAATCAGAGATACCTGACAGGTTTCAGCCTCCCCTCCGGGAATGATCAGGTGGCTCAAGAGTTACTTGTGAGGGGCTCACTGCAAGGGTTCAGGATGACAGAATGGAAATGGAGAAGCCTCAGAGGAGAAGGAAAGTGAGGTGTAGTAAGGGATTGTTCGACTGATAACCTAGGGGCACACTGAATGCATGCTTCCCAAAGGAAAACAGTACCAGTGTCACTTATTCATTGCGCACAACCTCTCCCTCTTGTGGTTTATATTTGCTTGTGCTTTAAATTTACAGTCGAACTCCGTTTATCCAATCTAATTGGGCCTGGGCTCTAAGCCCGGGCTGCTAGTGGTTCAGTTAATACAGAGAGACGGATAATGGAGTCTCGGATAAATGGGGTTCTACAGCATTTCATTTTAGTCACAGAAAAAATGTGGATTTATATGGGGGGTTTTAATCAGAGAATTTTGGGGGTTTTATCATGGAAAACTAGGATCCCTGAAAATTACCAAGGTGAAGACAAGAGATTCTTCTGGTAGGAGAGGAGTTTAGAGGCAATAATACTTTGCACTTACACAGTCTCAAAACATGTTTCAAAAATGGGTAAACATCCAATGAAGTACTGGGTGATGAAGTAACTTGTTGGTTGTCACAAGACAGAGACAATGACAAAATTAGAAACAGATTTCAGGTCTCCTGTGCCAGAGTCTCATGTTCAGTCCATTAGATCATAGCGTCCTTTTTGTTAAAGAGGGAGAAGCAACAGGATCTGGTGTGAGTTTGGATCTGTGACATATAAAAAGTAAAGTTGCAAGCCTGAGGAGTGGGAAGAACATTGGTGTGTTAAACGGAGATGGAGAAGTGATGGTGTGGAGGCAGTTTTGGAAGAAAGATAAGAAATTCAGTATAATGTTATATGATTAAAATATGACTGTGTAGATCATTGTTGCTACCACTATTATACAACTGCAACAAAGTTTGTACAAAGTATGTCATGTAAGGTGTCAATTGGAAAGTTATGGCTTGCTAAATATGAGTATCCTATTTGTATTCATGTATCATTTTTGTAGCTGAAGTTATGAATATTGACTATGTACCTGAATTTCAAATGTGTTTGCTCCTGTGGTAATGTCCATAAAGCAGTTTACATCCAGTCTAGCCAAGACATTGTGAATGGAGTATTAGAGTTGATGGCCCATCAACAAATACAACTGGAAAAAGCTCATCCCCACCTGAAAAACTTTCCTATGGACACTTTAGCCAGACTATGGGCAATGGCTGCCATGACTCATTGAATCATGTAAGGGCATGTTATCACCTCATGTGACACTAAACTCCATCTTGTGCCTATACTTTTCCATAAACTGTGCTGGGGGTTTTGCTTGGAATAATGAGTTTCCCTCTACATGTCAGAAGCTCTAAAGGGCCTTGGAGATATCTCCATTTTGCCTCTTTCCTGCTCTGATCTCTGGACTATGGACTTACACTAATGGGAACATTCTAACCAAAGGACTGAGGACCTTCCAATCACTTGTAAGCAACCAGAGACTTAACAAGCCAGCAAGTTTATTTCATTGCTGCTTTAAGCGTGATCTAAAAACTTTGCAATTATTGTATGTATTTGATTCCTTTAATCAATTTAAACTCTGACCTCTTTCTTTTCTCTTATAAATAAACCTTTAGATATTAGATACTAAAGGATTGGCAACAGCATGATTCTTGGGTAAGATCTGAGTTATATAGTGACCTGGGTATGTGGCTGGTCCTTTGGGATGAGAAGAACCCTTTGGTTGATTAAATTGGTTTTAAATAAACACTAAACATTAAGTCTAGTGTCTGGGTGTTGAAACAAAGACTGGAATACCTAAGGAGGCTGCAATTTTGACTTCTTCCTAGCCAGTGTAGTGAGACAAAAGTTTACTTTTGTTGCTGGTTTGGTATATCTTATGGAAGAATAGCCACCAGTTTTGTGTGTGTCTGCCCTATTTCTTAGCAGTTTGTCCTGAATTTGGTATTCTCAGTTCTGACCCACTGAGGCATGATGACATTCAGGTTTTCCCCTTTTCAGGATGGAGCAGTGGTAGGACAATCAGGTGGAGATAGAAATGTTAGATTGAGCCGAAGGAGAGAGAATCGGAGTTCATTAGTCAAACTGGGAGTCCTTGGCAAACACATGATAGATGAAACCACGGAAACATGAGTTTGCCCTGGCACAGAACACAACAAAAGCAGTAGAAGAAGAAAGGGGAGGGGCCATGAACAGAACTCCAGTGGTTCGCAATGTATCCACCTAAACCACATGAAAACTAGCCTTTTAATAAACGTTGCTCTCCACTTAATAAAGGTTGCATTTTTAATAAACAATAAATCCAATTTAAGATTAATTCTGTGTGAACCAGAACAGAAAATAGTACATGCTACATACAATCTTAGTAACTACTAACAACATTCAAACTGAATATCCATTCAAAGGCCAATCAGAAATCTTTTCCATCTTATGACATATTCTTTTGACCTAATGACCATGGAAGATATCAGATAACTAGGATGATAATGGAGTAGACAACTTGGTGGTCTCCATTTCTGCGCTTGCAAATTGTGGATGCAATTAATAACAGGTGCTATTTTTTTAGCCACCCCTTTAGGTTAGACAGACTCTTAGACTGCTACCTGTTTTAAATGTCACCCATAGTTTTTCAGGCACAAAAAAATGGAGGCCTGAAAATATATTCCATCTCTAACTTCAGTCGTCTTTCCTTAGAACAATACCGGATGTACTCACCAAAGCACTATTGCAATTCACATTCTAGAAATTCTGAATCAGTGTTGATCAGTTGTCTTCAACCTGAAATTTCTGTGTCAACCACAATACAGGTGCAAGTTGTGTAGAAGGCTCTAAAACAGCACAGGATGATCTGTACATGTAATTTAACCCTAAGTCTCTGACAATGATATCTGAACTCTCAATCTATGAATTATCAGAAATGTGATTAATCAAATCTAATCAGGTCTGCACACTTCCAATTATGTGCAATAGATACATGTGAATATTGTTATTTTCATAGAGTTAGATCCAGTATATACTACTAACAATTTCACAATATTATATGCACATTATCTTGTATCTAACCCCCTATAAACAGACAGAATGAGGGAAATTTGCCTAGTATTTCAAAGCAGTGTTAGAATGAGAGAAAACAACAGGAAGGATATGGATGGATAAGAACTTTAATTGCAGCTCTTCTGATTGGATGGAAAGGGCTAAGTATACATAAGGCGGGTGTGGCAGTAAAGCGGAAGATTGTCCTCTTTTTATTTAGCACCATAAAAGTCTGCAAAACAAGAGAGACATTAGAAATATGCTAACTAAACAATGTTTTTCCAGAAACTAAACATTTGGGTTTTTTTAAATTTATGCCTAGAATTGTAGCTAATCCCGGGCAAGAGTTTGATTTTGCTGTATTCTTACTTGGAGCTCAGGCTTACTGATATTATTTGCTATCATGCCAGTACATTAGTGTAAGATCATTCTTATTTCCTCCTCCTGCCTCTTGTTCCCAGGAAATAACTACTATAGAAAACAAACCCCCACACTCACTCTGCAAAGTAATTAAAGGCTATTAATTATGGGCCAAATTCTGCTGCTCTTACTCATGCTCAGCAATATCTTACACTTCTCGGAGTCCCACTGATTTCAGTTGGCTATTCACAACCCTATGGAACTATTCAATGTAAGACTGCCAGAATCTGGCCGATGAAAATAGGAGTTCTAGCATAAAAATCACTATTTTTTTGCGCAACGCCGTCATCTCTCACTATGATATACCCTGCTCCAAGAATGACCAATGTTCTTGTCAGATACAGACAAAAAATTAAACAAATACCCTAAATTCAAGATAATGCTTACGTTAACATTCCTGTAACTTCTTCAAATGAATTAGACTCCTCTTCTCTGCTCTAACAATCCCAGCCTGTAACAGCACTTGAAGACAGAGTGAATCTACTTACACATTACAGAATTGTACTGAGAGTTTTATGATTAAATGACTTGTATATTGTCAGTAGCCTCTGTGAATACAATGTACTTGCTCATGTATAATGCAGCATCCAAGCTGATTCAGTACAATTTCTCCTTCAAGATATCAAATATACATAGGGTGACCAGATGTCCCAATTTTATAGGGACAGTCCTGATACTTGAGGCTTTTTCTTATATAGAAGCCTATTACCTCCCATTCCCATCTTGATTTTTCACACTTGCTGTCTGGTCACCCTAAAAGTACACATATGTTTTTCAATACTACACTCCTATATACAAATTAGGTTGCTTCTTCTTGGGAATACTGTATTTACATAGCCTCATTTCACTGCATGTTGAAAATAAATTCTGATCTGACTGAGCTAAAAATCTACTGCCCTCTTGGACTTTGAGTTTTTTTTCTCTATACAAACCTGTAATGCGCACTAATAAAAAAGCTCTCCTTACAGCAGAAAAATTATTATTTATAAGGAAAAATATTTAATATATTTTTATATGTGGAGGAATTGAAAGATTTTTATGGGGTGGACTAGGATCTGCAGCCCCCTGCATGGAGGCCTCGTGGCCCTGCAACACCCGCCCCAGAAAAGGGTAGTAGAGAGGTCCTTCAACCTGCCAAAAGCAGGTAGTGCAAAGCAGCCAGTCAGGGCCCAGCAGGCTAGTATAAAAAGAGCTGCAGGGGAAGAGCAAGTTCAGTTCCTTAAGGTGGAGGACAGGGAATGATGTTCCAGGCTAGCTGCTGGGACTCCTCCAGAACAAGGCGCTGAGGTAAGGGTGAAAAATGTGCTGGAGCCATAGTGAAGTGGTCCAGGGAATTGTAGCAGCAATGCAGTGTATTTAAAGGGGCATGACAGATGGCCACTATCTACTAGCACCCCATCAACTACTGGAAAAGTGGCCTGGACTTTCATACACTACCGAAGGGGAACAAACCTCTTTTAGTGGCCCAGCTGAAGAGCTGGGGCCAGAGAGGTGAAGAGTCTCCAGGGAGGGAGCCCTGGGGGACATGGCCCCGCACCAGGACCAGGACTGCTTAAAGGCCTGTATAATTTGAGGGAGCCCAGAAGTTTGGATCAGGGTACTGTGGTAGGTCTTGCTGGACTGATTGAAGATTGAGCCCTAGGATAGGGCTGCAGATCGAAGGATCTTACAAAGAGTGCAAACAAGCCCCCTGTTGGACTTATACTCTGGAAGGGTTTGCTTTGCTTTTATTACACAGACAGTCTGTGTATGATTTGTCCAGAGGGCCGAGTCACCAAAGACCCACCACAAAAGGAGAGAGTGAGTGCAGGCACATGCACTCAGCCAGGGGGCACTCACGAGAGGTGAGTCCAGCCCTGTTACAAAGATATGTAAAGTGTTTAGTTGTGTTGAGCTATTTTCTCATTACTTTTACAATGCAGGAAAACTAACTGTGGTAGACCACCAAATATGGACTGATCAATAGCTATCACAGAGAAGCTATTTGTATTGCTGTGATGTCACTCAAACCAACCCACGCAGTTCACATAAAAAGAAAAATGCATTACATAATATGTCATTTGCCTAATAAAATATTTTCTGTTCAAGAAGTAGTAGTATATTTTCATAATTTTAAAACCCAGTGATCAAATTAGATTGATTAAGTTTTCATTATAATGAGTTACTGTTTAACATACCTTAAGTAACCCCTAAAGTAAACCAACAAACACAATTAATTCAATGACAGCTGGTAAAGGAAGGACCAAAACAAGAATCCACTGACTAAAGCATTTCTCATCTTTTAACATCTTAACAGACAAAATAAAATCAGTAACACATGATGACTTTAACCTTGTGATCATTGTAGTAAGGATCAAGATCTTCCAAGGGTTCCCTGATGAGCTCCAGAGGAGGATTTCCAAACACAAAAGGCAGCTTTTTGCAAGCTCTCAGATTAGGTTGGGGTTGACGTTTTTTTACTTTAGCCTGTCGATCACTATTTTCCAACTTAGCCTTGGCTTGCTTTGTGTTTTTCTCAGCAATTCGCTTCTCAATCATGGCCAAGGATTCACGTGTGAAAAGACGGAAATCAGTAGCATCTGATGATAAACTAAAAGGATCCATCTTGTCATTCTATTTCTTCTACTTCCAGTACTGAGAATAACTAAAAAGAAGGTATAAGTAAAGAGCTATAAGAAAATGAAGCTAACAGAAACAACACTATAATTAGGATTATAACTGTAAAATAACTATTTCTGCATTCACATCTGACTGTTGAACCACTAGGTAAAAATAAAACAAAACCAACTGGAATGATATTCCCATAGGAAGAAAAATAATCTTTGTGGTTTCCATTTTAAATTAAATGAAAATGATTCTGGATAAACTTTCATAATTATGCTTCTAAACACATTTTGCCATTTTTTTCCTGGGAAATGATAGACTCACATTTGTGTCAGAGCTCTGACAAGAATCTTATTTTTATCCTGTGTAACACTCCACCATATCAGAGGCCTTGCACCCCAGCTACCATTCTTTCCGCAAAGGATAATTAGTTAAGTATCTAGCAACTCTCTCCTACGTTGTCCAAAGTGGTAATTATATAATGCTGCAGTGTAGTCACTTCTTGCTGTAGGAATAACAGGGTCTTTCCTCACAGATCGTGAGCCATCAATGCTCCTTCCAAGACCCACCCCCTCCACAACAGCACAAGCAGAATGGCTATTTTCCATTCCATTTTCTGCCTCTTTGTGAAAACAGAATTTTCCCACAGTATATAAAATTACACATAAAAACTATGCTATAAGGATATTATTAAGCTTACAAAGTCAAGCACTCTTAAGTTGGAAAATGGAAGATTTAAGGTTGTGACAGGTTGGGTCACAGAAACTCCCTCAAGACTGTCACTAGATGTACTGGGATACCACTGAGAATAACACACACACCCTGCCAGAAAAGGCTTCCCTTCACTCCCGTCTTGCTGTGCTAGACACACCAGTCTGCTCCAGCACAGACCAAGAGGTTGGGCCACGCCCACCCTGCAGCTCACAAAAACTAAGATTCACTTAACCCAAGGGCTTCTCAGTTAACAGGGCCTTTCCCAGCACCCAGTCTTTCTGGGAGCCTAACCCCCAAATAAAATCTGTTTTACTCTGTATAAAGGTTATATAGGGTAAATTCATAAATTGTCCACCCTCTATAACACTCATAGAGAGAGATGCACAGCTGTTTGCTCTCTCAGGTATTAATCACTTACTCTGGATTAATTAATATGCAAAAGTGAGTTTATTAAATATAAAAAGTAGGATTTAAGTGGTTTCAACTAATAACAGACAGAAGGAAGTAAGTTATCCAACAAAATAAAACAAACATGCAAGTCTAAGCCTCATGCATTAAGAAACTGACTAGAGATGTTCCAATAACCTTCTTTCACAGACTGGACTCCTTCCTATTTTGGGCCCAATGCTTTTCATTGTAATTTATGGCCTGGGCCCAGCAATCACTCATACCTCCATAGTTACAGTCCTTTGTTCCACTTCCTTTCAGGCATCTCTTTGTGGTGGAGAAGCCATCTCACGAGCCAGCTGAAGACAAAATGGAGAGGCTTTCTGGGCCTTTTATATTCTCTCTCGTGGGTGGAAACCCCTTTGTTCTTCTGTGCAAAGTCACAGCCACAAGATGGAGTTTGAAGCCACCTGGGCATGTCACATGTCCAAGAACAATTCATCTTTTTGCAGGCCAACGCCATTGTTTACAGATTAATTTCAACGGTCCCAGGAAAGCTCAAATGTGGATTAGCGTCTCCCAAATCCATCGTTAGTTAAGTATTCCCAATTACTTGAATAACCCCTTCACACGATGTTTACCAAATCTGCCTTATGTGTTTCCTACAGCAAACATTTTAAACACAAGCACAGAGCCAACGCTCACAACTTCAGATATAAAAATAATACGTGCACACAAATAGGATGAATATATTCAGTAGATCATAACCTTTGCAAAAATATGTTTTATGGTATATCTAGCATAAAACATATTCCACTTACGTCATATTTACATGCACAGGCATATTTCTATAAAGCATTATGAAGTGCAACGTCACAAAGTGTGCCTGTGCTTCCACCAAAGGCAGGGGTGGACAAACCTTGGCCCAAGGGCACATTGGGGTTCAAAATTGTGTGGCGGGCCAGATAGGAAAGGCTGTGCCTTCCCAGACAGCCTGGCTCCGCCCCCTATCTGACTCCCCCACACTTCCTGCCCCAATTGCCCCCCTCAGAATCCTTGACCCATCTAACACCCCCCCGCCCCTTGTTCCTTGATTGCCCTCTACAGAGACTCCCCACTCTAACTGCCCCCTCAAGACGCCACCCTCTATCTAGGCCCCCCTGCTCTTTCTTCCTTGATTGCCCCCTTCTGAGACCCCCCAATCCTAACCACCACCCCCGGGGACCCCACCCCCTATCTAAGCCCCCCTGCTCTTTGTTCCCTGACTGCCCCCTCCCGAGATCCCCCACACACCCTAACCATCACCCCCCTGGACATCACCACTTAAGCTCCCCCTTGGTTACTGTGCTCAGCCCGGCATTCCAGCCCAAGCGCAGGGCCCCGCGGCTTGGCCCAGGAGTGTGGGGCCCTGCAACTCCCTGCACTCCACCCAGGCCTGGGAGTGCAGGCCCACTGGCACCGTACCCCTGGCCCAAGCTCGGGGGGCTCGCTAAAAATAGACAGTGGGCCGCATATGGCCTGCGGGCCGTAGTTTGCCCACCCCTGACCAAAGCCATAATGGGCAGGGCTGCCTCAGCTGCCCCTCATTTCCTTCAACACCAACAATTTTGATACCAATAGACTGGGGAACAGAGGGCTGGTCATGTAATACATATGTGGACAACCTAACTCAAAGAGTCACAGTTACTGTACAGATAAGTACAGCGGGACCCTGTAATACCACGAGGATCGGGATCCAAAAAAACTCAATCGCCATAATGGCGGGGTCGCGGTATTGCCGCCGCCAACATCGGGAGCTAGCTGCGCACCGTGCTATAAGCGGATTTGCGCTATCGCAGAGCGCGGTATTCCGCGGTCCCACTGTAACTATTTCTTCTACTTCAAGTGCTTGTGCACATATATTCCAGTGTTGGTGACGCCCAAACAGTGTCCTTTCAATAGGTGGTTACAAGGAGTCTATTTAAAAAAGGACTGCTTTGCAAAAGTTCACATAGGCTCTAGATCGGGGTGGGCAAACTTTTTGGCCCGAGGGCCGCATCGGGTTCCAGAATTGTACGGAGGGCTCGGTAGGGAAGGCTGTGTCTCCGCAAACAGCCTGGCTCTGCCCCTTATCTGACCCTCACCCACTTCCTGCCCGACTGCCCCCCTCAGAATCCCCAACCCATCCAACCCCCCCTGCTCCTTGTCCCCTGACCGGCCCCTCCAGAGACCCCCCATCACCACCCCACAGAACTTCACCACCTATCTAAGCCCTCCTGCTCCTTGTCCACTGACCACCTCCTCCAGAGACCCCCCACCAACCTAACTACACCCCCAGGACCCCAGAAGCAATAAGATTTTCTGTTTTCTCTAGTTACAAACAGGTCTACCATGGGGAACACCCACTTGTTGAAAAAAAACTGCTTGAATGACCTTTTCCTTTATTGTCCATTTGTGGTTGACAACAAATTATCTCCTGAGGTGACCTGCTGGAACATTCTATAGCTGCCTTGAGTTTGATCGCATAATAAATGCAAATATGTATCACCTCCTAACACGGGGTATGGATCTTGCCCCACTCTGCTTATTCAGGTAAAACACGGCGGCCATATTATCTGTTATGACCTGTATGGTAAGACCGTGGATGGTTGGTAGAAAGTGTCGTGAGCTCAATCAATGGTTCTTAGGCATAGGCTGTTTATGTGAAAAGTGGATTCCTAAGCTGTCCACAACCACTATGTTCAAACACTGCCCACGTGAGCTCTCCAGCCCACTGTGGATGCATCTGTCATCAGAGTTTTTGACAGTTTTTGACAGAAGCTGAGGAGAAAAGGGAATCCCTTTGCCAATGTTTACTGAATCCACCCATCACCTTGACAATGACAGGACTAGAAGAACAACATAACCAGTATGTCCAACTGATGCTTGTTTGTTTGATACATAGACTTCAATTAGCCTTTCACACAGGTGAAGTCTGGCATGCTGGGTCATGAAGATACAGGATGCAATATGGCTTAGCAATTTGAGACATGATCTCACAGTTGTTCTTTGGTATGCTTGTGGATTGTTGCAGAGGTTCTGCACAATTTGAAATCTTTCTGGAGGTTGATAAGTCATTCCTATAATCAAGTCTAGAATGGTCCTGATGAACTCTTTTGTGTAGGAGAGAGCACTGATTTGTCTCTGTCTAATCTCAGAACAAGGCAAGTAAAAAGCAGCTGAGGCTGATGGATACAGTCCACCAACTGTTGATTGGATTGACCTAGAATTAGTCAATCAGAAAAATATGGAAACACTGAAGTAAGCAGCCACTACCATCAGATACTTTGTGAATACC
Source organism: Dermatemys mawii (assembly GCA_007922305.1). NCBI lineage: Eukaryota > Metazoa > Chordata > Testudines > Dermatemydidae > Dermatemys > Dermatemys mawii. The sequence goes on along the minus strand of ML677349.1, from coordinate 3,123,821 downwards.
CTGGGAACTGATGATAGGCCAAAGAATAGTATTCTGTACTGGCAGTGGACAGTCACAATGGTTTTGGACAGCTCAGGAATCCACCTCACTGGTTCCCAGTATCAGGCTCCCCATCCAGGCTCCTCATTCAGTTTCAATTCCCACTCCACCCACTGGCTCCCTGTCTTCTCCCTGACCCCAATTCCATTCCTGGCTCTCAGATCTACTTTCCTTGCCTAGCCAGTCCCACTCCCCTAGACTCCTTACTCCCACAGCCCTCCCTTGCAACTCCCTAGGTCTGGCTCTTATCCCTTCTGTATCTGAGTCAGGCAGTTCCCTCCTCCATGCTGCCAGGGTATCAGTACGGGGAGGCACAGAAGAGACAGGTTCCCTGCTCTCAGTTTTGGTATCTGACCCTACTTCAGCCCAGAGTGGAAGGGAGCACCTATCACAGGGAAAGTCAAGCTTCTCCTCTATAGTCCTGGGCAGAAGGCGGCATGCTCACTCACTCTTTGGAGACTGTGCATGTACAGTACTGTCAAAGGAATGGACTAAGCTTGGTTGTTCTTTGGGGATGGTGCATGCACAGACTGGTCACACGTAAGAGCACTCAGGGAATGGACCATACTCAGTTGCTCTGTGACTGGTCAGTGCATGCACAGTCTGATCACACATAGGAGTGGTGAGGTGATGGAGAACGCTTAGGGCAGGTCTACACTACCCACCAGACTGGTGGGTAGCGATCGACCTTTCGGTGGTTGATTTATTGTGTCTAGTCTAGGCTACCCTACAGGGGGGATTTATCGCGTCTAGTCTAGACATGATCAATAGATCCCCGAGCGCTCTCCTGTCAACTCCGGAACTCCACTGCCACGAGAGGCATAAGCAGAGTTGACGGGGAAGTGGCATTCGTCGACTCAGCGCCGTAAAGACATCGCAGTAAGTCGACCTAAATACTCCAACTTCAGCTACGCTATTCCCGTAGCTGAAGTTGCATACCTTAGGTCGATTTCCCTCGCCCCCAGTGTAGATCAGGGCTTAGTTGCTCTGTAGGAATGATGCATATGCAGTCTGGAAGAGCTCTAGGAACTGTGAGAGGCTCAAGCATTTTCAATGAGAATGGAATACTCCAACATCTTACTTGTTAAATTCTAGCAAGTCTCTCCTGAGCATGTGTGAACTGTGATTTCTCAGAGACTTATGAGTTGGTTAAATTTGGCCAGATTTTCAAGGGCTGGCAAAAGGCACATCCCTGACACAGAGGCCACCCCCTTTCAATATTCAAGTCCTTGCTCCAAATCATAGGGGGCTAGTGCTTTCTGTCAGACTTTGTGGGTCTCAAACCTGGGTCCTGTGAGTCATCATACTTCAATCCTCCACCTGGCAACTCACAGACAGCAGGTAGGACCGGGGGGCACACAGCCCAACTGAGGCACAAGCTACACCCTTATGCTCTGATTGGGAGAATTCTAAGGCTCCTGATTAGGCTGCAGTTCCTATTCAAGCCAGAGGAGGAAACCAGAAGTTGTTTGTACAACTGGGCTTCTCCCTGCCATGGAAAACTCGTCTGGTGTTTACCTGTTCCTCCCTTCTGATCCTGACATTTTGGTCTCCTGACACACCTAGAACCAGAGTCTGTTGAAGTGCCAAATCAACTTTTGACAGGAGTACCCTCTTCTGTAGGTGCAGAGAGAATATTTTCTTCATTTAAGTTTATTCAGTAAGTTCAGTTAAATTACTAGCTCATTCAAAGTTAAGTAAATTGTGAGTTGAAAAAACAGTAAGGTATATTTTCCTCTTTCACTCTATGGAAAAAATAAGTTATGAAGGTATAAGATATACTGCTTCTAAAGCCTTGAAACCTATGGTGATCAGAAACAACAATTCACAAACTACAGATACACCGGACCCTTGCTATAGCCCATGTTGCTATAGAGCAGGTTCATGCATAGCGCGGCGATGGATGCTAAATTTAAACAGGGATCCATTGCAAAGCGTCCCCCAGGTTAATGTGGGACTGCATACAGATCCCAAACCCCGGGCTATAGCGAGAGTCCGGTGTACTTGTTTCTTAATAAATCAGTTATGTTTTGCATTTAAAATGGTTTGATACACTTACTTTTGTATCTATCCAACATATTTAACATAGTTTTATTTAACTAATACTTTTTTTAAATAATGCTGATTTTGTGCACTTTAATAGAATTCCAATTTTCATCTAAATGCATCTTGAAACAGATAAGTTCAAAATGAATCATAATCTTGACAATAAGAAATTAGTCATTCACCATTTTCTAACCATATAAAAACTAAGAATCTGAATTAATGTATGAGATGCCATATAATTGCTTAAATAAATATGTATAGATAGTAGTGTGTATATATCTATCTAAACAGTATTCTTCTGGTTAGCAAAAAGAAATATTAAATTATACTAATGAGAATCAACTTTCCATTTGGAAAATAACTAAACAGTATAAATGCAAAACAAGACTAAATGGATTATTTAAATCAATTCACAAAATGCAAGAATTTCAAGCCACACTGATGAAACTTCCAGAATGCTTAGATTTACAAAGAAACACTGGAAAGAAATAAACCAGATGTTACTAAATCCTTTACAATATGAAAAATCCCATACCCTGATGATTATGGTACAAATGTCTACAAAAACGTCCTGCCCTTTCAGGACAATTTCTTCAAGAATATCAAAATACTGCCAAAGGAAGGAAATGCTTAAATAGTGTTTTGCACATATAAATTACTAAATCATAGGAATGTAGGGCTGGAAGGGACTTTGAGAAGTCATCATGTTAAGCCTCATATGCTGTGACAGGACCAAATAAATCTAGACCAACTCCAACAGGTGTTTGTCTAACCTGTTCTTAGAAACCTCCAATGATAGAGATTCCACAATCTCCCATGATTCCAGAGTTTAACTACCTTTATAGTGAAAGTTTTTTTCTAACATCTAGCATAAATCTCCCTTGCTATGAGTTATGCCCATTAATATTTGTTCTACCTTCAGCAGATATGGAAAACAATTGATCACCATTCTCTTTATAACAGCCTTTAACATATTTGAAGGCTGTTATCAGACTCCCTCTCAGTCTTCTTTCTCAAAACTAAACATGCCCAAGTTTTTAACCTTTCCTCTTAGGTCAGGTTTTCTAAACCTTTGATCATTTTTGTTATTTTCCTCTGGACTCTTCCCAATTAGTCCCCATCTGTCCTTAAGTGGGGCACCCAGAATTGGACATAGTACTCCAACTGAGGCTTCACCAGTGCTAAATGGAGTGGATCAATTGCCTCCCACGTCTTACATATGACACTCCTATTAATACGCCCTAGAATGATATTAGCCTTTTTCACAACTACATCACAATGTTGATTCATATTCAATTTGTGATCCACTATAACCCCCAGATTCTAACAGAACTACCATCTAATCAGTTATTCCCTCTCCATTATTACTAATATAACTCCCTTACTGAACAACTCCATGTACTTTGATTAAAAAGACATGGGAGGCAAGGGTAAGATAGCTAAAAAGGGTTCAAGCCTTATGTGCAGCTCCTGAGTTCAGTTCGGTTCGGTTCAGTTCAGGTGAAATCCAGAACTTTTTCAACATCCTAGTGTTACCAGCAAAGGGTACTCCTTACCCCTAGTACTTTTGCATTACCAATTGAACCCTTAGCCAATCACAAATATAAATACAGACAAGTGTGTATATTGATAAAATTCCTCAGCAAAAAAAGTCAGTTAGAAAGATCTTTTCTTCAATGGTTAGTGTTTATAACAAGAAATTAAAATAAATTAAAACAGAAAATAAATAGAAAAATACCAGTTTGGGGTTTAACTCAGTCCTAACCATGAGTGCAGATTCTGACCTTCCCAAACGTGTTCACTCTCCTCTGTGTTCACCAGCAGCCACTTTAACAGCCCTTTCTATGAGCATCTGTGCAAGGGGAAAGGAAGAGGGAGTTTTGTGTATCAGGATCACAGGGTGGTTCTGCACCCTGTCATAAGGGAATAAAGAACAAAACTTCTGTTTATGTCACTGACATTCTGATATACATCACAAAATCAAATGCTGCTGAAGATAATTGAAAAAGAGAAATCCAGCTCTTAGAGTTTTTTTAAGTCTATGACAGAAGCCACTATAGTTAGTCCAATTCTATAAATCTGGTATCTTAAGTTCTATAAATGGAGTAAAGGAGACTTCTGAAACCTTGGAATAATAATACACTTGAACATAAACAGTAGAGAACTACCTCAAAATGAATAAATAAAAAAAAATTAAGCACTTGGCTAACTTTACCATTAGCCTTAGTTGGTAGAGTTGGGTCCATTAAATAAAATATCCTACCAACATTCCTGTTATTTATATATTTAGACTATTAATAAAGCATCAGGAAACATATCACCACACTGTAGCCAGTTTGAGAAAACCTTATAGATACAATGGGCTAGACTGTGCAGCACTTACTTGCACAAGGAGTCCTATTTTGTAAGTGTTCACCAATATTTCTAATAGCATGGTTGCAAGTTCTAATCCAATATAACCAAACTATAGATCAAATTAGATTAAATAGTGCTAAAGTCAGTTTGAGGAGTACTGGACATTAGCCAATGAGCTACATGTAACACATGAAACAACAGAAGAAAAAATAGCCTTAAGTTAACAGTAGAAAAATGTCAACATTTAGAAAGATGTCACTCTGTCATATATAATCTGAATGAATAGCTGCATATTTACTGAAGTATTTACAATTTACAATTCTGCACCATTTACAAATCTATGTTTTTACCTTTATATAATAATTCCACACCTAAGATCTGTCTTTCTGCGGGCATATACTTTATGCACATTTAAGTGAGAATTTGCTAGTAAATTTTTCTGTAAAGAACAAGATTTTCATACTTGGAAACAAAAAGACTTACATTTTTCCCTTCTAAATAAAAGCCTGTAGTTTCATTTCATCACAGCCAAAGTGTCTAGTTAATATCTCCTAAAAAGTAAAAAAATTCTCCTTACTTTATTACTCTCTCTTCTGTCTTCTTGAGAAAGTCCTCTCAATCAGAGCTACTTATTGACCCAGAAGGTGCGGCTTCTGGATGGGCCGGATGGGGTGGGGAAGAAGTGGGAGGAGTTTATTGTTATCTTGAAAGTAATTAATGTGATTTTTATAGACTCTTATTAGAAACACGGCAACGTGAGGAAATAAGTGCGGATAATAATCATTTAAATATTGGTGAATTATTTTATCAGTGCAGAAATTGTAGTGATGCTTATAAAACACAAAAGGCTGTTTGTTTAATGTAGAGCAAACGTAGAAAAATACAAAAGCAAAATCTGTCTTGCAATCTCTTACTTGTATACAATGGACTTTAAGCAAAAATACTTTAGTATTAATATTTATTTTATTTTCAGTGTTTCCTTCACTTTTCTACAACACTTCAGCATCAAAGGATACATAATCTACAACTGCTGCTTGAAGGATACCACAAAAATTAGAAAAAGACACAATATTAATTGGGGAAAAATTAAGTGTGTGTAGTACATGTATGAATACAATTCCTATCCAAAAGATTTTAATACAGGAAAAAAGTGCATGTCAAATGTTTAACATATGTAGAAAAGATCAACTAGTTGAAAACAGCAAAAAAAGTTTGTGTTGATGAGAGAGAGAAAATAAATTTACTTGTTGACCCTCTATTCTCGCCATTACCTAAACATTTAATATTACCTTGGGCTTTTAAACTAATCCAAAACATACTGCAGAGTTATCTCATACACACAAAACCAGAACATGAAGTACATTCACAATTATGTATTTTCATAGCCACTTTATGAAATTCATGTCTTGTTTAATTTAAGGTTTCCTAATTACAGGGTTTTTACCATATTTGAGAACATGACAGCACTTTTAAAAATAAAAACTAGTTCAGAAACTTCCCATTGAAATGAGTGTAAAGGTATTAAAGTATAGTTTGCTAAGTATTATTACTTACCACATTTGTTCTACCAGCTCCCACTTCTGTCCAAATATGACTTTGCTCTCTATCAGATAGATTCTAAACATTTTCTGCTTGTTGAAAACATGGTTATGTTAAATGTTTTTCCTGGAAGAATTACGAGGAAAACTGCTGACTGGGTGTCCAGGTTCCATTTAAGCTTCAAGTCCCTAGTCTCACTATGGATACTGTGGGTCTCCCATATAAGACAGCTTAACCAAGGAACAAGATGATATGAAAGGAAAGTTTTAAAAAGGGGCTAGGATATTTTTCCTTCCTATACTTAAAATGTCAGAAGAATAAATATTAGGGCAAAATTCAGCCAAAGAGAACACACAGATACACACACACACAAAATCACACTATGGAAAATATGGAACTAAGTTCAACATAATGGGTCCAATCCTGCATCTGTTACAACAGTAAACATCCACTGAAGTTTGTCTGAGGAAGGATTGCAGAACTGGGGCCAAGATAGCTAATTGAAAAAACTTCTGAAATAAACAAAAGGTGTTCTCTAATCCATAATGTAGAAGGATCTAATATAAAGTAGTTAATTGATATCTTTGTCAAGACGAAGGGCAAATTTAAAGGACTTCCATTTCCTTTCATCATACTGTACAACGAAATAAGAAATCACACTGATGTGAAATTTCAAAACTTTTAAATGGATAATTGTTTTCACAGAATAACAGGAAATAGCTTTTATGATAAGTACACAAAGTAGTTTTCTGCCCTAATGATCTACCATACACTGAATTAGCTCAGCACCTGAAGTATGAGTTCCTCCGTATCTCTCTTTTTAGCATTCTAATAAAACAACTGTCAGAGCAGCATGGAAGATGCTGTAGGACAGCAAAATATCACTATTACTATCTAGGTAGCAACAAACATGATGTGGAAAATCTGGTGATTTGCCTTGCCAATACCTAGGCCTGGTCTACACTACGAGTTAAGGTCGACTTTAGCGCTGTTAAGTCGACCTAAACCTGCAAACGTCCTCACATGGCAGCCATTTAAATCGATTTAAAGGGCCTTTAAAATCGATTTCTGTACTCCTCCCTGACGAGAGGAGTAGCACTGAAATCGACCTCTCTGGGTCGACTGTGGCTTTATTGGCCTCCGGGAGCTGTCCCACAGTGCTCCACTGTGACCGCTCTGGACAGCAGTCACAATGCTCCACTGTGACCGCTCTGGACAGCAGTCTCAACTCGCTGCTCTGGCCAGGTAGACAGGAAAAGCCCCGGGAACATTCAAATTTCATTTCCTGTTTGGCCAGCGTGGTGAGCTCACCTGCACAGGACACTCACCATGCATAGCACCTCAGCAGAAGGCACCATGCAGAGCTCATCAGCATAGGAGACCAACCAGCGCAAAAGAGCTCCAGCATGGTCCACACAGGAGGTGTTGGATCTCATAGCTATCTGGGGAGAGGAATCCGTGATGGCAGAACTCCGTAACAACAAACGGAATGCCAACACATTTGTCAGTGTCTCCAAGGCCATGCTGGATAGGGGCCACAGCAGGGAGGCACAGCAGGGCCGTGTGAAAATTAAGGAGCTGAGGCAAGCATTCCAGAAAGCAAAAGAGGCAAATGGACACTCTGGGGCACTGCCACGGACATGCAAATTTTACAACTAACTGAATCAAATACTGTGGGGGGGGGGCACCACCATTGCACCGCTGTCCGTGGACTCCTTTGATGGTGTAGTCATGAGGATTCAGATGATGATACTACACAGCAGCAGGCAAGTGGAGAGACTCTGTTCCCAGACAGCCAGGAACTGTTTATCACCCTGGAGCCAATACCCTCCCAACCCTCCCAAGGCGGTATCTCAGATGAGGAAGTCAGCGAAGGTACTTCTGGTGAGTGTCCCTTTAGGGATAAGGCATGATTTAAAAGGAAGTTTTTATTAATGATTAACTTGGAATGCATGCATGGCTAGAACAGCTACTGGAAAAGTCTGTCAACATATTCGGGGATGGAGCGGTAATCCTCCAGGGAGATTTCCATGAAGCTGTCCCGCAGACAGCGTTGAACCTTTTGCAGGCGGTTTCTGGGGAGAGCAGCCTTATTTCGTCCTCCATAGTAGGACACTTTACCACGCCACGCTAGGATCAGGTATTCTGGGATCATTGCATAACACAGCATGGCAGCATTTCCTCTTGGTGCCTGCTGGGATTCCAGCAACATCCGTTCTTTTTCTCTCTGTGTAATCCTCAGCAGAGTGATATCGTTTATGGTAGCCTGTTTGAAATAGGGGATAGTCATTTTTGGACGTTCCCGCTGGGCTGCTCATATATCTGACTGTGAAGGAATCCTCCCCACAGTATCCCAAGCGGCATGTGTGTGTTTGTGGGGGGGAGATAAATCGCGCTGAGCTGCTTGTGGTGCAGTAGCAGGGAACCTTCATGAGAGCAGCCACACGGTAGGGGGGAAGGAGGGAGAGAAACCGCGCAGGGCTGCTTGTGGTGCACCAGCAGGGAGCCACGCAGTGGCGGGGGGGTGGTTACTGTGGGAAAGGAGAGCACTGCTGTAAAGAATGTGGATCAAACCGCGCGGGGCTGCTTGTGGTGCAGTAGCAGGGAACCTCCATGAGAGCAGCCACGCAATATGGGGGAAGGAGGGTGAGAAACCGTGCGGGGCTGCTTGTGGTGCACCAGCAGGTAGCCATGCGGTGCGGGGGGATGGTTACTGTGGGAAAGGAGAGCACTGCTGTAAAGAATGAGGATCAAACCGAAAGAATGTGGCTTACCATGGCCGCCCGCATGGTGGTTTCTGTTGCCTGGTCCTGGCAGAGGGTGTCTGATGTGATGTCTTTACAGGAAAGCTACAGGCACTCAATTTAAGATGCAAAATGCAACCTTGTACAGAAAGCATATGCACTCTGTGAATACTTTGTTTCATCATGAAAGACTGTTCCCATTGTGCTGGACAATGTATCTATTTTATAACCTTTTTCCTTCTTGCCTCCTACAGCCAGCTCGGTCCTCCCCCCGCAACATACCTGTTGCAGAGGTTACCAGAGATGATAAGGAGAAGGAAACGCACAAGAGATGAGATGTTTGCAGAGCTTATGCATTCCTCCCGCAGTGAGGCAGCTCGAAACAACGCATGGAGAGAAAAATTTTTAGAGTCCCAGAACACATGGAGGCAAAGCCTTTTCAGACTCCAGGCAAAGCCTTTTAGAGTCCAGAGCAGCAGTAGCAGCATGGGAAGAGAGATGGCAGGAGCGCGAAGAAAGGAGGATGGATGCAATGCTGCGGATAATGGAGGATCAAAGTGACATGCTCCGGTGTCTGCTGGAGCTTCAGCAGGACCAAAGATCGCCTCTCCAGCACCTGTGTAACCACCTCCCCTCCTCCCCAAGTTCCATTGCCTCCAACCAAGATGCGGGGTGAGAACGCGGGGGGGCGGGGAGGCTCCGGGAACCGACCCACTCTACCCCACAATACAACACAAGCAGCAGGCAGCTTAGTTTATCAGAAAAGTTTTTAAAATGTGCTGTGTCTTTGTCCCCCACTCCCCTCATCCACCACACCGACTGCTTTTCCTCCTCACCCACCCCTTCTGGGCTACCTTGCCAGTCTTCCCCTGTGTTTGTGAAGAATCTTTAAAGAATGCATGCTTCTTAAAAAAGTGAATTTATTTACTCTGCAAATGGGGGGAGGGGATAAGGAGGGCGGGAGGCTTAAGGCTGAGCAGAGCAAGGGAGCGGGTTTTCAACAGCTCTATGGGGCCGGAGGGCGGGAGGCTTAACGCTGAGCAGAGCAAGGGACCTGGTTTTCAACAACACTTTGGCCAGTCACAAAATTGTTTCTCAAGGCTTCTCTGAGGCGCAGCGCTTCCTGGTGCGCTCTTGTACTTGCCCTGGTGTCTGGCTGCTCGTAAGTATCAGACAGGACATTTGCCTCTGCCTCCCACCCTGCCATAAACATCTCCCCCTTGCTCTCACAGAGATTGTGGAGCACACAGCAAGCAGCAATAACAATGGGCACATTTCTTTCACTGAGGTCTGAGCGAGTAAGTAAGGTTCTCCACCTCGCCTTAAGACGGCCAAATGCGCACTCCACAACCATTCTGCACTTGCTCAGCCTATAGCTGAACAGCTCCTGACTCCTATCCAGGGATCCCGTGTATGGCTTCATAAGCCAGGGCATTAAGAGGTAGGCTGGGTCCCCAAGGATAACGATCGGCATTTCAACACCCCCCACAGTAATTTTCTGGTCTGGGAAGAAAGTCCTTTGCGTCAGCTGTCTATACAGTCTAGAGTTCCTGAACACACGAGCGTCATGAACCTTTCCTGGCCATCCCACGTAGATGTCGGTGAAACGTCCCTTGTGGTCAACCAGTGCTTGCATGACCATTGAACAATACCCTTTGCGGTTTCTGTGCTCTGCGCCCTCATTGTCTGGTGCCAAGATAGGGATATGAGTGCCATCTATAGCCCCCCTCCACAGTTAGGGAATCCCAGCGCGGCAAAGCCATCTACTATAGCCTGCACGTTTCCCAGGCATACAACCCTGGATAACAGCAGATCAATGACTGCCCTGGTTACTTGCATCACAGCAGCCCCCACTGTAGATTTACCCACTCCAAATTGATTCGTGACTGACCGGTAGCTGTCTGGCGTTGCAAGCTTCCAGAGGGCTATCGCCACTCACTTCTGAACTGTGAGGGCTCCTCTCATTTTGGTATTCTTGCGCTGGAGGGCAGGGGAAAGCAAATCACAAAGTTCCATGAACGTGCCCTTTTGCATGCAAAAGTTTCTGAGCCACTGCGAGTCATCCCAGACCCACAGCACTATGCGATCCCACCAGTCAGTGCTTGTTTCCCTGGCCCAGATTCGGTGTTCCATAGCATGAGCCTGCCCCTTTGCCACCAAAATTGCCAGGTTGTCGGACCCCTTACTTTCAAAAACGTCAGTGTCCATGTCTATGTCCTCATCACTGTCGTCACTCTCCTGATAGCGCAGTCGTCTCCTGATCACCTTCTTGTGCATACGATGCAGCATAAAGTCCACAACAACGCGCGAGGTATTCACAACGGCCATTACTGCAGCGGTTACCTGAGCAGGCTCCATGCTTGCACTGCTATGGCATCAGCGCTGAAAAAGGGCGTGAAAAAACTGTTAGCAGTTGCTTTCAAGGCAGGAGGGGCACTGCGGGGGGGAGGGCGGTTAGGAAACGGAGAAAGCTACCCACAATGCAGTGTGCGAAATGGTGCCTGCTGGGGACTCCGGGAACTGTGGGATAGCTACCCACAGTGCACCACTCGCTATGTCGATGCTTTCCACAGTACTGTGGACGAACGCTGCCGACTTGCTGTGTGTTTTGGGGATGCACAAAATAGACCTTATACAGTCTGCTTTAAAAAATCAACTGCAAGGCAATCGACCTAACTCTGTAGTGAAAACATACCCCTAACATTGGAACTTCAGTCCTGGTGAAATTCTGAATGCCCTGGTCCTGCAATAAGATGTGCACAGTCACACTTCTTCATGTGTGGAGCCCCAGAGAAGCCTGTGGGACTTTGAGCAGGTACAAGGGTGTAACCCATGCATCTTATTACATGTTTTGGGTTTTAATCCTTCTAAAAACAGTGCAAAATAGAATTTTAATAAGTATCTTGTTCATGGAGAAATTGCAGGAAAAATCATATATTCAGGGCAGAAGAGACCATTCTATCATCTAGTCCAGTGATCCCCAAACTGTGGGACATACCCCCCTGGGCAGAAGAGACCATTCTATCATCTAGTCTAGTGGTCCCCAAACTGTGGGGCTTATCTCCCTGGGGGGCAAGGGGAAATATTCAAGGGGGCACGCGTTGTGGCCTGGGCCAGCCCCCATGATGGGCAGGGAGGGAGTGCCCCCCAGGTACAGCTTTACTCTAATCCTAATCCGCCCCCAGCCCAGCTTTGACACCAGCTGCATTTCTGCTCTGGCCCCAGCCCTCCTCCAACCCAGCTCTACTCTGCCCCCAGCCCAGCTCTGCCCTCACTCCCAGGCCAGCTCTACATCTACCTCCAGCTCTTCCTCCATCCCCAGTTCTGTCCCCAGCTCCTCCTTCAGCCCAAGCTCCGCTGTTGAGCCAACTGAGCTGTAATGGAGGAAAGACGTGGACAGATTCCATTACTGACGCTGGGGACATAATAGAAAAAGTTTGGGCACCACTGATTTAATCTGACCTCCTGTATAACACAAGTCAAGTAATTTCACCTAGAAATTCCTGCATTAAGACCATAACTTGTGTATGAGCTAGAGTACATATTTAAGAAAAACATCCAATCTTGATTTGAAGACTTCCACAAGTCTCTTGGTAAGTTCATCCCGTGGTTAATTAAATAAAATGTGTACCTTATCTCTAGCCTGAATTTATCTAGCCCATCTTCCAACCTTTGAATCTTGGTATGCCTTTCTCTGATAAATTAAAGAGCCTGCTACTATCAGAATTCTTCTCCCCCTGAAGGTATAGACCACAATCAAGTCACCTCAAACTTCTCTTTGACATGCTAAATAGACAGATCTTCAGTCTTTCAACTGTAATGCAGTTTTTTCGGACCTCAAGTCATTTTTGGAATGATTTTCTGAATCCTTTCCAATTTTTCAATATCCTTTTGGAAGTGCATTCACCAGAACTGGACATAATATTCCAGGAACACTAAAGTGAAGGAAGGTTGGGACTGGGATTGGGATGTGGAGCTAACAAGTGGCAGAGTGAGGAATATCATAGTATTCCAGAGTTTCCCCATGGTTGAATACAGAGGTAGTATCACTTCCCTATTCCTAATTGATATTCCTCTTCTCGAACATGCAAAAACTGTATTAGACCTCTTAGCTTCAGCATCACACTGAGAGCTCTTATACAGTTGGTTATCCAACATGATCCCTTAAATCTTTTCAGAGTCACTGCATTGCAAGAAAAACTGCCCCAATCTGCAGTGTGACCTACATTCTTTGTTCCTAGATGTATGACCCTGCATTTGGCTTTATTGAAATGTGTTGTTCAAAAGAGTCCAAGTTACCGAGCAATCCAGATCACTCTGTATAACTGACTTGTCCTCATCATTATTTAACACTCCACCAAATGTTGTCATCGCAAACATTCTCTGAACTTTTATATTGTCTTCCAAATCATTAATATCAAATAACATTGAACCACGAAAAGAACTTTGAAGGAGAACCCTAGAAACACCTTCTTTGTATGATGATTCTTCATTTACAATTACAGTTAGCCAGTTTTTAAGCCATTAAATATGTACTATGATTTTGGTAAGTCCCAATTTTTCATAAAAATATTGTACAGAACTATGTCAAGTGCTTTAGACTCAGTATATTATGGAATCACAGTTACCCTTTCCACCCAAAAATGTAATCTCATCAAAAAACAATATCAAGTTTGCCAAGAAAACTCTTCTCCATCTGGCAACATTTTTTGCATAGTAAATAAAATTATAGAAATTCTGCCTTCATTTTGATACTGGTCTGAACCAAGGGTATCTATATATTACATTCACAAAGATACATACGAAGAACATTAAGGTTTCAAATTCAAGCACTCAAAAGTTCGGAAATGCCAGAATTCAGATTGTCTGTGCAATTTAATTCTGCCCCTTTGTCTGTATGAATTTTAAGACAGTTTTTAATTATGTAATTGGTTTTCCACAGGACTCATGCCTCAATCAGTGTACAGGGTGAATGTTGTTCACTGGTTAAGCAGCTATTCAATACTTCATTTTATCTTTATTTTCAATATATTGCCCCATGTTTAAGTACCACAGTCCATTCAAATCCTGCTCTGAATACAGAATGGTTAATTTCTTCATGAATTGTTATGTAGCACATCAATCTAGCAGCTGAGTGCTTCACAAACAATAATTAATTTATTTTCACTAAACTGTGAAATAAGGTGATATTTTTATTCCCCTTGTACAATTGGGGAACTGAGGTACAGAGACATTCATGTCAAAAGTGTACACTAATTATGGGTACTCAACTGGAGATGCCTATGGCCTGATCTTTCAGAGAACTTAGCACTTTATAGGACTTTATTTGTTCAGAGTACAGTTCTAACTGACTTCAGCTGTACTTATGAGTGTTCAGCACTTCTGCTAACCAGAACCCAGGCATCTCATATTGGACTCCCAGAACATGAGGAACACACAATTAATGGCCACTTGTGAAAAGTTTTATTTAAGTGACCTGCCCAGCATCACACAGAAACTCTGTGGCAGAGGAAGGGACAGAATTCAGGGTGACACTCAATTGCCTTAATTGCGAAATCATTCTTTCTCTTCCTGAAATTCCCTGCCTCATTCACTACACATATCCCTGCTTCTGTTACAAATGAGATATAGGTCCTACAGATAAAAGGCTAATTAGCTACCCAACCATGATTCATCCCAGAACAGGTCTATCTTATGTGCTAAAGGAAGGGATGAAAGTAACTTAAAGGACTTATCCGCACTCCGGAGTCCTGAGGAGGGGGCGAGGCCTCGACTGGAAGAGGTGTGGCCTCTATCGGAAGAGGCGGGACCTTTAAATCCCAGGCCCTTTAAATCAGGGTTTAAAATATGTTATGTAATAAAAATTGGGCTAGAAAAATAAATGTTTAGCCACAAAGATATTTTAAACTGTATATTAGAAAATGGTTGGACGTATCAGTCAAAAGGCAATAAGTTAACTTATTAACCATCAATAACTTGTTAATTCTGCATTTCTTAATCAAGAGTTGATCCTGCCCTCATTGAATACAGAGAATTTGGAACTAGGCAGGACTGCAAGACTGGTCTCTCCCTAGTCGATTAAGAGCTAGAACCTGTCAAACTAAATTAACCCTATGAAAAAGTTAATGATTTGAGATGGGCTAATTTCCTGAAAAATGTGATAAGATAAATAATGCCTTTGAATACGAGGAAATGGAAATTCACTTTTTTTCCACAGTGAAGTAATGTTTAATTACCACATATATTATTAAGATAAATTTTGATACTATTCTTCTTATAACACTGTGTAATTAAGCTGATTTCTAAGAATTTTTGATTTATTATTAAAATCTTAATTCCAAAAGGACATTTTCATTAAAAAGAGATTTTTATAAAAACAAATATGAACAGAAATGGTTTTTGTTTTTAATTGTGTTTTAATTTATTTAAGGTTAAAATAATTCACTTTTTTTGTGGGGACAGGTTGATTGATATTCCTCTCTTATACCACTGTTTCTCAGCAGATCGGTCATGAGAGACAAGAAAGGTATCAAGAGGCACTGAAAAGGTTATCGTCTAAAGCAAAGAAAATCTTACTTCCTCACAACCCTTCAGGATCAAGTATTCTATGTCAAACTCTCAAAACACCCACAAATAAATTATATAGGCTTATCATTGATACACTTTTATTTGTATAGTAAAGGTAAGGGGATCTGAAGCCAAAAAAATCATGATAAGGAGTTGCTAACCTAAAGGGATTAAGAAACACTGTACTATACAACCAAATGTCCTTGGAGCAACAGCAATGGGCATCTATGAAGAATCTACATAATCCCCTGACATATGAAGACAATCAAGAGAAAAACTAGCAACAAAACCCAATGGAGTGATGGAAGCTGGTGTTGTTCTACACTGTAGCCTCAAGAAATAGCAAAATTCTTATAGTAAATAAATACTTTCATTTTAGCAAATAAACATTTTCATTGTAAGAACTTCCAGGAAAATATGAAGATTGTCCTTCAAGACATAGAATGTTAGGAACCATTAAAAAAGAGATAATAAAATAGAAAAATATGACAATGCCACTATAAAAACCCATAGCATGCCCATACCTTGAGTACTTGAGTTCTGTTCACTCTATCTCAAAAAGATGTATTAGAATTAGAAAAGGTAGAGAAAGGCAACAAAAATGACTAGGGTATGAAACAGTTTTCATACGAGGAAAGAGTAAAAAGACTGGGACTATTCTTCTGAAAAAAGAAAAAACTAAGGAGGGAAGATAGAGGTCTAAAAAAATCATGAATGGTGTGGAGAAAGTGAATAAGGAAGTGTTATTTATCAAGTCACATAACCAAAACTAGGGTCATCCAATGAAATAACAGGAATCAGGTTTATAACAAACATAAGGAAGCACTTCTTCACACAATGCACAGTTAACTTGTGGAACTCATTGCCAGGGGATGTTGTGAAGGCCAAAAGTATAACTGGGTTAAAACAAATAATTAGATAAGTTCATTGAGGTTCCTCAAAGGCTATTAACTAAGATGGTGAGGGACACAACCCCAGGGTCCAGATGTCTCTAAATCTATGACTCCCAGAAACTGGGAATGGACAACAGGCTGGATCACTCAACAATTGCCATGTACTGTTCATTCTCTCTGAAGCTTCTGTAACCAGACACTGTCAGAAGACAGGACATTGGACTAGATGGCTCATTGGTCTGACCCAGTCTGCCCATTCTTATGTGAAGGACTTTAATTTAATTATAAAAGAATCAGTTGGTGACCAGAGATTGTATAAAGGATTACTTCATTTTATCTACTACAAAAATTCACACCCACATAAACATTTCAATGTTTTTTTAAAAAACATAGGATAACAGCAAATGACGTATATAAGAACACAGTAAACCCATTATGTTACAAAAAGGAATCTTCAACTTTTTAATGGACTAATCCATGCTGAAATGTAATGAGGCAATTTGCTCAATAACTACTTAAGTAGAAGACTCTGAGGTGCCTGATTCTTTCCTACTCTGGGGTTTGATAAAAACATATTACATGGGTGAAAGCATTTATGACACTTTGATAGCTACAGTCGACACTCATTAATAGCAATATATTGGTGCCCTTTTGCTATGCTGCTCCCACGCAGCTGTTGCTGTTATGGGAAGTATCCACAATTCACAGTAGGGAAAGTTCCCAGGGGAAATGTTGCTCGTAAATTGCAGTTGCTCTTACAAGGTGTTGCTGCAAACAAGTGTCTACTATACTGTTAGGTTGGAATCAATATATAATTGGACTCTGATAAAAGCAATGTCTTAATTTATTTCTTGGAAAACATCAAATACATTACATAGAATGAAAATGCTGAATATTTGTCTAATCAGTTATCTTAAATCATGTGCTTCCCTCTGCAAACACAAGGTGAGCAGAGCCAAAACTGTTTAAAGCTAGTTGAGGTTACAGAGTTATGGAATGAGTTGGAATGAGATTTGATCAGGGAGGTTCTCTCTGAAGAAGCATGACATGTCCTCTAACTAGGGTGACCAGATGTCCTGATTTTATAGGGAAAGTCCCGATATTTGGGGCTTTTTCTTATATAGGCTCCTATTACCCCCACCCCAACCCCATCCTGATTTTTCCCATTTGCTGTCTGGTCACCCTATCTTTAACTGTAATAAAAGCATAACACACTTAGAAATGTTCGAAACAGACTGATTTTTATTTATTGAGCCCAGTCACATGATCTAGGTCAGAATTACTAAAGGATACACCCTTGTCACATGGTAGTGGTAAGTACCCACTAATTCTGAAATTATTGTTACAGCAGAACAGTTGGGAAATTATGAATGTAAAGATGAACCTACCCTCTTTTCTTTTCTCTTCTTCCCTATCCTGTCATTCATTCTCCCCCACTCCATTCACAAACTCTCATTCACTCTCTAAATCATTTTTATTACCCTTACTTCACCACCACCAACCATCTCTCTCTGCCTTTTTACTTCTTTGCAGTTTCCTCTTTCAAATAAGGCAGTGTCTGACTACTATGCAGCTCTTTGCTTCTGGGAGAGAAGTCATGTGGAACTGTTTGTTTATGCACACAGGGATGTCCATTGGATTCTTCAGAAAGATTGTGATGAAACTTTCACGGAAATACTCTGCTATCCTCTCCTGAAAGTTTATAGGGATGGCATCCTTATGTATTCCTCTCACGCCATTTCACAATGAGTTCTACTGGCACCATTGCATTAAACAGGCTAGCAGCATATGGGCCCAGATGGCTTCAGTACACTAGCAACTGTGTTCTCTGTGCCTTTGTTGCCCTCAGTACTAATACTCAGTGCCACAGCCCTGAACTTGCATCCATGAAAACAGAGACTGAAATGTTATTGTTATAAGCAACAGAAAATCTTAATCGCTCTACCTCCTCCTCACTTTGGGAGGCCATACTCACCATAGCTGGAACTGGAGAGTAGTGCTGTGCAAAGACATTCCAAAACTGAAGTTTCCATAAGCTTTCCTTATTAAAAAGTTCTGCGTGCATAAAGGAAAAGTTTTAAAAACTTATCTATCACTTTCTGCTGTGACTGTAAATCCAGTAAAACATCTGTCTGTTTTATCTGTAACTGCTGCTGTTGTGGCCTCTGGGGATATCCCTCCACACCAGCAGAACACCTGAAGCTGAGGAGGAGGAAAAAGAAGAGGACTAGGGAGGATATGTTTAGCAAGATCCTGCAAGCCAGTTTTGCACTGGACTGTGAACAAAGAGCCTGGCTGGCCAAAAAGGCAAACAGCCTGGAGAGGGACAGAGACTACAGGAGAAAATTAAGACCCAGGAATCCCAGAGGAAAAGGAGCAGGAGTTGCCCCAGGACATAATGGGGTTTCTTGGGCAGTAAACACTAATACTGGAAAGTAGTTAACCTACAGATACAACAATCATGGACTCATCAACCTTTGCAGTCCCTGGAGAACTCCATGATTGCAGCTCCCTGAACCCTCTCAATATTCCATGTGAAATCATGGATCACACTCCCTGTTTCTTCACACCTGGGGATACTAAGGACAACCACAGCTTTACATACCCCAACCATGCCTCTCACAGGCCAGCGTACGTTTCACCAAAATGGACTCCATTTGTGCACTGGAATGGACAAAAATGTTTACTCCCTCTTTAATTTTAAAGTTCCATTCTGTTAATTTATGTTAGAAACTTCTATTGTATGATTCTTTTTTTATTTGTACATTGCTTTGTTTTTTCTACTCCTTTTATCACTAAATAAATCAATCTTTATTAGTTCACCACACATATTGCAAAATATATAGAAGTTCTAAAAGGAGCCAATACTTGTAAGTGTACAGTACAGAACACATCGGTTCAAGAAAACACCTACTCATGTATAAAAGTACAGCAAGCACTGCATAATTCGTAGGTTCAGTGACACACATGATATATTTATAAATGTACAGCAAGCACCAAAAAATTCATAGGTTTATTAAAAAACTCAGTATTCTATGTATAAATGTACAACAAACACTACACAATTCTTACCAGCCAACAACCTTCAGGTCCACAGGACAGTCAAGCATAGTACATTAATGCAGCTGACCATTAAAGGCCTCTTTTAAAGTCTCCCACAACTGACTTTCGTAATGGCCCTTGTGTCTGGCGCTTCAAACTCAGCAGACAGCCCACTCCACTTCCGCCTTTCACTCCAGCAGCAACGTTTCTCACTTTCCCTTACAGATATTATGCATGACACAAGAGGCAGCTATAATAGCTGAGATACTTTTCTCACTGAGAGCCGATCTTTTGAGTAAACACCACCAGCATCCCTTCAATATACACATCTATTCTGCACCTCTTGAGTCAGCAGCGGAATCTTTTCTTGGTGCTGTCAAGGAGGCCAGTGTATGGCTTCATGATCCTAGGAAGCAAGAGACAGGGTGGGTTGCCTAGGATCATTACTGACACTTCAGTATTTACTCCTGGGGAAAATCTGTGCCACTGCACGACCATAATTCAGGTGCCACACATATTTTTCTTCCCACAGAAAATAAATTCCGCCAGAGTTCTGCGGTTGCCCACCAGAGGGTGCTGTGGTGCTGGAACAAAGCAGCCACTCCCACCCAACCCCAGCTACCATGGGAAAGAGAAAGAGCCTATACTGCCTTCATCACAGAGCCTGTTGGGCCAGGTCAGAAGACAGGGGACATGGAGAGACTGACAGCATGGGGCTGCAGGGGGGTCACAGAGTGGGGTTCATAAGGACTAGTGGAGGAGGACAGACTGGGGCAGGGGCTGAATGAGAGTGGAGGCACAGGGCCACAGGGGGAGGGAGGTGTAGGCCACATTGGGATGGGGAGGAGCTGCAGGGACACATGGAGATGAGGGTAGGGCAGGATGGATAAAATCAATGATATTTTTTTTAACGGATTTTTTTATTTAAATCAGATTTTTTTGATAAAATGCTTTTTGAGGAAAAACCTATCTAAAGACAGTTTTAATTAAGATACATTATATCTCAAAAATATCTCATCATGGAATAGGGATTATAAATTCTAATTCCATATTATGAGACAATATATTCATATAATGTTTAAGAAAAGTTTTGTAAATGAGTTCCAATAGTTCATGAATTAGGGACCCAATTTTAAGGGGTTCCAGGGGCTTCTGTACAGAATATTTAGTTTAAACTTTCTATCTACCCAATGGGACTCAGTGCTCAGTCTAGAAGATACCATCAGAGATGCTTAGTTTTGCAGTTCTCAAATTGTGAATTTGTGTCTCCAGAGATAACATGCATCTTAACAGCAAAAATGTTTTTAAATAAATAACAGAGAGAGGTGAGAAATAATACACCTCAACCTTATTGTCCCTAGAGTCCATCCCTTACCTCTCTCTAAAGTGTAAAGTTTCAAAAAGTTCAATGAATTGAAGATTGTTGGTGGCGAAATAGATCTGGAGAAGTAGAAGTCTGGAGATAAATGTGAGAAGGGAGGGACAGGCAGTAGAAACAAAAGTGAAACTGTTTGAACAGCATATTCCATAAGTCTTGCGGTCTTTCTGAGTGTAGTCTTCATTGATTTGAGATCAACCATAACATTCTCTCACTAGAAGGGAAAACCTATAATGGCAGTAGGCAGTAAAAGAGACCCAGTTTGGGAACCCTCTATCTGTGGGTAAGATAGGCATGAGGGCAAAATGCAGACAGGGCAACAAAGAAATGCAAGGCCTGGTTGCCCGAATGAAAGATCATCATGAGAAATGTTCCTTCTCAGGAGGAAGCTGCATTGAAGATGATGAAAGGAACCTGTCTGAACATGCAGGATCTTCAGGTTGTAAACTTTTTTATTTCATACATCTTTCTTAAGGACTGCCTGTCTTCTTTCTGGACTATTCTTGAATTCTCATGTCTGAGTAAAAAATATAGTTGTTACTCTATGGTACTATCATTTTAGCTGCAGTTGTGATAAAAAATAAATAGCTGAAATAGGCGGATCTTCCTTTTACAATTTCACCTTTAAAGTAGTGTTGAGTGGTCAGTGAATGCAATGAGTAATACTAAATGAGCAGTATGGTAATAGTAATTAAATAACTGCATTGACTTATTTTGTTTAGGAGAATCCATCCTCAACATACAGGATTCTGAAGACTATTCACCTTCAAGATCATTTTCTATAGTTTCAGAGTTATCTGCCAATGATAGTGTTTCAGTCACATCATGTATGTCACAGTATATCACAGTATGTCACAGTATATCACTTGTAGCAAAAAGAAAAAAAAATCTCCGTCATACATTGATAAATTTGTGATAAGAACCAGATTTCGAAAAGAGGTAATTGATGAAAAAATTGCCTGATTTGTTTATGCAACAAACTCTCCTTCCCATATGATTGAGAACCCACACTTCATTCACACGGTTCAGGTGTTAAGGCCAGGATACAGTCCACCCGACAGAGCAGATGTTGCAGACAAACTGCTGGATAAAGTGTATGAAAGAGAAATTGAGCAGTATGCAAAAGGTCTAGAGGGTAAAATTGTTAACCTGAGTCATGATGGATGGAGCAATGTCCACAATGATCCTGTTGTATGTGCTTGTGTGACAACAGAAGAAGGGAATGTTTCCTTACAGAAACAATTGATACCTCCAGAAATGCACACATAGCAGAATATTTACAAGAAATAGCAGTAAAAACTATAACAAACTGTGAAAAAAAATTCAAATATCTAGTAAGTAGCTTGGTCACAGACAATGCTGTAAACGTATCCAAGATGAGAAGAAATTATTTAGAAGAGAGTCCCAAGTTAACAACGTATGGTTGCAGTGCTCATTTGATGCACCTCCTAGCCAAAGATTTCAGTGTTCCAAAAATAAAAGCTAATGTTGTTGAAACTGCAAAATATTTCTGTAACAACCATTTTGCAGCAGGTGCTGTGAAAAAATGTGGGAGGAACCAAGCTAGCTCTCCCACAAGACATGTGATAGAACTCACTAGTGGACTGTTTTGAGCGTTATACAAGAACTGACTTAATCTGATGAGTTTGTTAACAAAATCATGAAAAAATAGATGCCACTGTCACAGTCAAAGTTCCCGGGGACTGGCTGAGAGGGTGTACGGCTGCATGAGGATGGGGCCACATGGGGAAAAGGGGATCACTGAGTGAGGGCACAGAGACACATGGGGACAGGAGGGAGGGATGAAGGGACAAAAGGGGATAGGAGAATGGGTGTCTGATTGGGGGTGGAGGGACACATGGGGACGGGACAGATGTGCCTGACTGAATGGGAAAGGCCAGGCCTCAGCCAGTGTCCATATTGGGGAAGCTCCCTAAGAATTCCTCCCCGCACTGCTCAAAAAAATTGTTCCATACTTTTCCTACCTATAGGACAACAACCCTCCAAGTTCAGGCTCTTTCCCAGCAATTACTTCCTTCTCTCTCAGCTCCTCTGTTGCCCCTGATTCCCGAAGCCTTTGCACTAGTTCTGAGAGGTGCAGAAAATACAGTTCTGTATTGTAGTTTAAATGAATTATTTCTCATAGTTCTCTATTAATACGCCTAGTAAGAAATCTACACCTCTACGCCAATATAACGCAGTCCTCAGGAGCCAAAAAAATCATACCACAGTATAGGTGAAACCGCATTATATTGAACTTGCTTTGGTGCAGCCATGCACCCCAGAACACTCCTTTAGCGCGTTATATCCAAATTTGCCTTATATAGAACCATGTTATATCGGGGTAGAGGTGTATTTGCAAAAAAAAAAAAATCTTAAATCTTTTTTATTGTCTGTATTGTTACAGACATACTTGCTGACAGGTATTTTGAAATAAATTAACAAAATAATTGAGACTGGTGTGATTATATTGTGTTATTTTGACATATAAAATATGCAGAATTTTAACATATTGTGTGCAGAATTTTTAATTTTTGGTGCATAATTCCCCCAAGAGTAAAAATTGCCAATGGTAATCTTCAGTCAGGAAAGAATGTCACTGCTTGATGCTTTCTGAACACTCCTGTTGTCTTAAAGATGCAAGTTGCACCTTCCCCGATCAGTCCACATTGATATTGGTGAAACATCCCTGATGACCCACCAATGTTTGCATAACCATAGAGAAGCAGCCTTTTCTGTTGATGTATTCTATGGCCAGCTAGTCTGGTGCCAAAATAGGGATATACATGTTGTCTATCCCTCCACTGCAGTTAGGGAATCCCATTAATGCAAATCCATCCACCAGGTCCTGCACACTGATGAGAGACACAGCTCGTTGGAATAAGACTCTATTACTGGCCCTACACACTTACATGATAATGACCCCCACTGTGGATTTGCCAATTGCAAAATGATTTCCCTCTGATCAGTAGCAATCCGGCACTGCTAGCTTCTAGAGCAGGGCAAACTTTTTGGCCAGAGGGCCACATCGGGGTTGCAAAATTGCATGGATGGCCGGGTAGGGAAGGCTTTTCCTCTCCAAACAGCCTGGCCCCACCCCTTATCTGACCCCTTCCCACTTCCCAGTCCCTGACTGCCCCCCTCAGAATCCCTGATCCATCCAACTCCCCCTGCTCCTTGTCCCCAGACCATCCCCCCCCGAGACCCCCCCCCCCTACCCCCCCCCCCCGAGATTCCTCCCCATCCAAGCCCCCTGCTCCTTGTCCCTGGTACCGCCTCCCGAGACCTCCATATCCCAACTGCTGTTCAACCCCCACCCCTGACAGATCCCCGGGACTCCCATGCCCCATCCAACCCTGCCTGCTCCCAGACTGCCCCCGCCCCGGACTCCTCTGGCCCCCTACCACGTTGCTCAGCAATGTATCTGGCAGCCACATGGAGCCAGACATGGTGCCCCGCCCCCCAGAGCACTGCCTGTATGGAGTGCTGAGGCTCCCAAGGAGGGCAGGAAGGCAGGGGTGAGGCTGGTGGCAGCCTCCCCAGCAAGGATCTCAGAGGTCCAGGCAGGACGGGCCCGTGGGCCATAGTTTTCCCACCCCTGTTCTACAGTGCACTTTCCACTCACTTCTCAGTTCAGTGCAGCTCTCATTCTATTGTCCCTGCACAAGAGGGCTAGAGCGAGCTCGGAGCACAGATGCAGAATTATGACCTTTCACATCTGAAAATTCTGCAGCCACTACTCATCATCTCAAACCTGCATTACAATGTGATCCACCAGTCAGTGCTCATTTCTGAAGCCGAATAGCAATGCTCCCACCATCTCCAGCCGCTCTGTGAACACCACCAACAACCCTGAATCATTTTTCACTGCTTCACCAATCTATTCTCGAAGAACTTGTCATGTCCCCGCTTCTTGCAGTTCTTCCTGCAGATCTGCAAATACAGATTTTTCATCTTGCATTTGCAACATTCATGTAATTAGTGGGCTCCATGCTTATGGCAGAGATGAAATGGTGGCCTCAGGACACTGGGAATGGGTGGGTGAGGAATTGGATTAAGGGCACTGTGACAAGGCTGAGAAGGGGAGGTGATGCAGCCTCAGAGCACTGGGGCTGGAGACAGGGCACGAGGCCTCAGAGCACTGGGGTGGGAGGCAGGGAATGGTGGGTTGGGGCAGGAGACAGAGCACGGTGCCTCAGGGCACGAGGCCTTGGAGCACTGGGGTGGGAGACAGGGCCCAAGGCCTAGGAGCACCAGGGTGGGAGGTAGGGAATGGTGGGTTGGGGCAAGAGACAAGGCACGGTACCTTAGGGCAGGAGTCAGAGCACGGTGCCTCGGAGCACCAGGGCGGAGACAGGGCGCAAGGCCTTGAAGTGCTGGGGTGGGAGGCAGGGAATGGTGGGTTTGGGTGGGAGACAGAGCATGGTACTGTGAGGCGGGAAATGGTACCTTGAGGCAGGAGGCAAGGCACGAATCCTTGAAGCATTGGGGCGGGAGACAGGGCCCAGTGCCCCAGAACTGGAAGCAGGGCACCGGCACTATAATGGACTGGGTTGGGTTGGGTTGGGGCAGAGGAGGGCACAAGGCCTCAAGGCACCGTGACGAGGCGAGTATCTCCCCATCCCCGTGACTAGGAGCCGGGCGGGAGAGCTTTACGCCCTATCGGCCAGACGGAGACGCCCCCCTGTGGAGCGCGCAGGCCCCTGGCAGCCGACGTCTTGCCCACCCGCTTATCTCCCTTGGCAACGCAGCGGCCCCGCGCGGGTCTAGCGGCCACGGGGCGGGACTTCCGGGCCTGGTCGACCTCTTCGGAAATGACGTTCGAGTGTCAACATGCAAGATGGCGGCGCATCACCGACAGAACGCGGCCGGGCGTCGGAAAGTGCAGGTGAGAGGTCGGCCGGGATCCCCTTCGGAGCTGGGCTGTGGGGTGACTGAGGGGCCTGCGGGAGTGGGATCATGACCTGAGAGTGAGCGAGCCCCTGGGATGGGCGGGGAGCCGCTGGAGAAGGAGCGGGGCTGCGGGCGCCGGAGGCGGTTTAGGGGGTTGGGGTGCCTGGGTT
>ML677349.1:3021297-3098145 GCA_007922305.1 Dermatemys mawii | reverse complement strand
GGTGGGGCTGGGGGCGGGGAGCCGTTGGAGAACGAGCAGCGCTTCAAGCACTGGAGGCAATTTCGGGGGATTGGGCCGGTGTGTGTGGGAGGAGCAAAGCGGGGCGAGGAGAGGAGCGGTGGGTCTGTGTCGATCACGAGGTCTCCTCTCTTGCCCTGGGTGTCTCCTGGGGCAGCTGCTGTTGTACCCAATGGGGGAGCAAGGCTGCTTCTCCTGCTGCTGAGAGGAGGGAGAGAGACGCTGGTGGAGACTCTCCCCAGCCTCGCCCAGAGCCACTGGGAGTCTCTCGGTGCCCGTCAGTGTCAGACATAAAATAACTAAGAAATGAAATGGAGCTAAAATATATCGCAGGCACTTGTCAGTCGACACTCTGCCCTTTGCTCTCACCCTCTACCGCTGGGGTCCGGGATCTGACAGGATGAGCGCTTCCTTAGGGGAAACGTGTGTCTGGCTTGAATGTGTCAGACTCTCCATATAGAAGAGGCAGAAGTACTTGTTCAATTCTAATTGCTGTCTTTTCATACTGTTTTCAAAGTTCAGCCATCCCATTGAGTTTACGGTGTTTTTCAACCTGGTGTGTTTTGGGCATACAGGGTCTCGTTCAGAGGAGAAATTTGTGTGTGTATGAGAGAGAGAGAGAGAAATGTTTTGATGATCTTCCCTAGGATTGGATCCTCTTGCTGAAATACGTGCAAAAGCAAATACTCTTAAACAGTGAAAGTAAAAATAAAACACTGTGGATAATTATGCTTCTCCATTTTGGTTGCTCTAGTATAAACATTCTTAATTTCATTTTAATTAGAAAGAGGAGAGTGGATGGCTTAGGGGATTGTTGATATAGAGAGCTGCCTACAATAGGTGGTCATTTCAAATCTGGCCTGTGTCTGTCCACAGTGACCAAAAGTCACCACCGGATGGTGTTGGAAGTGTCAGCTCAATTCCTAGTGGACAGGTGTTTATCTTACTGAAACCCCCATGACAGTTTACACCTTAGTGTATCAGAGGGGTAGCCATGGTAGTCTGGAATTGCAGAAGTAACAAAGAGTCTTGTGGCACCTTAAAGACTAACTAAAGTATTAGAGCATAAGCTTTCATAGGCTAATACCCACTTCATCGGATGCATCCAACGAAGTGGGTATTAGCCCACGAAAGCTTGTGGTCTAATACTTTAGTTAGTCTTTAAGGTGCCACAGGACTCTTTTTGTTACCTTAGTGTAAACAGTCTAAGGAAATAGAACTACTCTCATCACCCCATGACATGGGTTATTTTTCCAGGTCAGGGCATAAGTAGCATAGCCAACCCCAAGGGTTCAAAAATAATGAATGAGGTTCAAAAAACCGTGATCAGAGGTAAAAAGAATAATATATAATAAATTTGCTAAACTTCTTTTAACAATCAAGAGGACTAGAAACTTCACTTTAAATTTTCTAAAATTGTGATTTTTTTTTTTCTCCATGCAACTCTGATTCTAGGCACTGTAGCTTTCAGAAAAACAACAAATATTGTGAGACTCACAAAATCATGAGCTGATAACACTTTGTAAGCACACAGCTGAGGAAGTGTTACTAGGGAAGTTTGCAGTGCTATTACTTTAGTTGTACCTATTTTGTGGATAAACAGAGACACTTCCAGGGCTGTCAATTGGTGTGTGTTATGTGAGCGCTAAATTCAAAGCTAAGGGCTTGTCCACCATACTAGGAGGGTTTTGAAGGTATAATTATGCCAGAAAAGCTGAATCAGTAAAACCCTCCCAATTTGGATGCAGTTACACGGGTGTAGCTTGTACCTGTTTCTTGAACTTGCAAAGAATTATAATGGTATAAGCACAGTTATATTGGTATAACTATGTACACAGTAGGGGTTAGTCTGTACTTCAGAGGGTTGCCTGAGATAGCTATACTGGCAATGCCCATTTGTGGAGGCAGTGTTTACCAACAAAAGAATTGTTTTGCTATTATAGTTAAACCATCTCCCTGAATGAGAGAATTTTCTCTTTCCCCTTTACAGTACAGTCTCAGAGTTACAAATACCTGGGGAATGGAGGTTGTTTGTAACTCTGAACAAAATATTATAGTGGTTCTTTCAAAGGTTTACAACTGAACATTGACTTAATACAATTTTGAAGCTTTACTATGCAGAAGAAAAATGCTGTTTCCATTTTTTTTTAAAGTAGTTTACATTTAACGCAGTATTATACTGTATTTGCTTTTTTGTTATCTCTGCTGCTGCCTGCTTGCGTATTTCTGGTTTCAAATAAGGTGTGTGGTTGACTGGTCAGTTTGTAACTCTGGTGTTCATAATTCTGAGGTTCTGCTGTATACGCTGCATCAACTTGGGGGTTGAGATGGATAGCTGTGTTGTCTAGGTGAGTGATTTGGGTTTTACTGGCAAAACTTTGTATTGTAGGGTTTGTCTAGGGCTTATACTGAAATAGGTATGATGGTTTTAAAACCAACCAAACAAACAAACAAAAAAAGCCCACATCCTTAACAAATAGCTATATCAGTATTACCTTTTAAGCATAGGCCAGTCATAAAATAAAAATGCCTAGATCGAGGCTCTTTGTTCCTCTTAAATTGCACAGATTGGCTGCTTGAATAGGGTTGATGTAATGTGGGAACTATTTAGTTGAATATATTAAAATATTTACATTTAGAAAATATTTTCAGCTAACGATTGGTACTGAAAAAGATAAATAAAATGAAGTTTGCTTTTAATAAGTGAAGATTTAGTAAAGGTTGGCAAATAGGACATGTAGTTCTTCTGATACTTTGTGGCTTGTCTACACCAGAGTTTTTTACATCCAGTTAACTGATTGCCAGTTAACTCAAGGTAGCTAATATATTTGTAAAAGCTAGTATGGAAACTCCAGAATGTTTGTTCTGGTGTCCATGGTTAAATTGGCAGTTGATTAACTCATGGTAAAAATTCTGGTGTAGATATATCCTTAGCGAAGAAACCCTGTTAAGGAAAATATCATTTTGGTGTACCCACTAACTGCTAGGGAAAGAATGTTCTTTCCTGATGAACAGGCAGTCTATCCAGTTGAGTAGTTCCTTTCCCCAGGTTAATATAATTTACTATTGGCAAAATTCCTAGTTGCTAATGTCATGAAATCCTCCAGTGACTGTGAAAGGTAGTAATTTTTAAATCATCCATACTAGCATTTGGACTCTCAAGTATTTTCTTTGCTTTTTCAGGAACAGAGAATGTCCTGTATCAGAGTTTTGATTTCCACCTTATCCTCCTCTACCAAAGCCTTGTACTTGAATAGTCACTCTCAAAGTATAGTAACAGCATTGGGGCTCCACTCATCCATTAGAAAAATATCTACATTAAGCTGTGTCTTTCAGCATGCTCTAAAGGTGGCAAAACTCTCTCTCAGTTGAACTAGAGAAGAATCAGGTTCCAGAGCCATAGGCTCCCCTACAAAGAAAACTCTGCCCGACTGCATACAAATCTTCCCTGGGCTTTGTCAGTCAAAATGCTCCTGGTAAATATAGCTTTATAGCTAAGGGACACGGGTCGGGACTGAGATAGCTAGGCTCTGTCTATTTAGGACACTGAAGAATACCATGTAAATTCTTTGGGACAGAGATTATCTTTTACTGCTGTGTGTTCTCACAGTGTCTAGCCCAGTGGAGTCCTGGTCTGTGACTGTGGCTCTTGAGCGCTACTGCAGTACTAACGATAAAAGATCCTTGTCATTATATTGTTTTTCAGACGTGGAATTGAATAAGCAAGCCAGTGCAAAGCATGAAGTGTTGGTGTGCTATTAGTCTTTCCTGCTTGGCAGATGGGCCACGGCATGGTATACCATATGTAACTTCTAGGTGACCTTCATGGTCAGCCCCAAATATAGGACACTGCAGAAATCTAGCCAAGAGTTGGGAAAGGCATAAATCACTGTGACTAAGTTTTAAAAGGACTAACCATGGTGGTACATTTTTAAATCGCAAAGTACAGTATGTTACATGAACATTATGTATCATGGTGTATTCAATGGCATTCCAGCCAGAAAAATACTTTTCAACACCTCTTTTATTTACCAGAATTAGGGGTACAGTAAAGTGATGTTTGTGTTACCAACACCCATCCTCTGGTTGTGCTATGAGAGGTTTAAATGCATTTGTATGCTGTTCCCTTATTTATTATGCAGACTTTGTAATTTCTTTTTATGTATGTCACTGGCGTTTTTTTTTCTGTTGATTCACTTTGAGTTCTCCAGTTTGTGCCTTTTTTTGTTACACAAGGGCGTCTCGAACACCCATTGGATCTTCTTCTCCAGTATAAATTCAGACAAGCCATTCTTCTGTGTTGTCACTCTTTGGCATGTGAATGTATAATCCATGTAATAAAAAAGTATCTGGATGTTTCTGGCTTACAGCTCTCTTATAGACCTCCCCCACGTGATGTCCAGCAAATAGGTTTTAATGCGAATGTCTTGGGGGTCACTAATTTTTCTTCAGCAAAATCTTCTGCATATACCTTGACATGTTGCTTTCTTGTTTCAGACACGTTATTCCTTTCCTTAGTGTCTCCCAAGCTGTTCTCTGTGAGACACTTTCTTGTGATCTGCAGGAGCTGGCTTGTCACATGACACTGGTTATTTGCACTGAAAGAAGTTAGAAATGCATGAATTATTTTTCATGTAAGCAGTTGGTGTAGTTGCTGCAGGGATGGTATTAGGTCATGGTTATGAATGAAAAAAAGTGTCACATTCTCTCCATTGAGAAACAGTTCATGCTGTTTGTGAATTCCTGCCTTACCTTGTTGCCTTAATAGGAGCAGTGTTCGCCTGAAATATTTTTAGTGTTAGAGGATCCCTAGTAAACCTATCCAACACACAAACATTTTCATTCTCTTCCCCACCCCCGCCCCAGTCACCCCCATCTTCTTAACAAGGTCTCTTCAAAAGTGATTACTTAGTACAAGCAACGGTAGGGGGAATACAAGAAGCATTTGCTTTATCTCCAGGAATATTGTAATTTAAAATGGATTATGACACTTTCTTTTTATGAGAGGCAGAAAGTTATTGCTACAGGTCGTTCTTCAGAGGATAACTTTTTCTTTCTTATTCCGTTCGTCTTAAGCTTAAAATATACTAGTCAGGAAATAGCTTTCTTTTTAAAGAAGGGAAATCTTACTACAGAGGTATTGTAAAAGTTGTAAAGATTTCTTAGGTGAGACAGGAATGTCTGTTTGAAATTCTACATTCTGATGGTATCCGAAGAGCATGTGACCTAGCATATGTTCTGTTAAGCCTTGTCAAAAGTAGCAAAATTACCTCTTGCTGACAGTGGGCTTCAGCAACATGTATCTTTGTTGTTGCTGACAAGACTTTGCTGGCTGTCTCTATTTTTTAAAAAAATGCAGATAGTTCTTGCTCTAAAAATATTTCATTTGCCTGTTGAATTCACATGACACTACAGTCCTTTTTTTCTAGTTAGATACTTGTGGGAGGAAAGTAATCTTATGATTAAACCCTGAAATGGTGGTCAGGTGATGAAAATTCCATTCCTTGGTCTTCTGGATTTTCTATGTGAGCACAAACAAGTGAGTTATCCTCTTTCCCTCTGTTTCACCATCTGTAAAATGGGGATAACACACACGATTCCCCAGGTATAACTATATTAGCAAACCTCTTCTAGAATAGGCTTGTTTTAAGTATCTTACTTCCACGTCATAAGAATGGCCTCATTGAGTTAGACCAATGGTCTGTCTAGACCAGCATCCTGTACTCTGACAATGGCCTGTGCCCGACGCTGCAGAGGGAATAAACAGAACAGAGCAATTACCAAGTGATCCATTCTCTGTCGTCCAGTCAGATATGGCAGGCAGGGGCTTTGCCGTCTTGGCTAATAGCCATTGGTGTATCTGTTCTCCATGAATATATCCAATTCTTTTTTTCTTTTTTGAGTCCAGTTATAGTTTTGGCCTTTGCAGCGTCTCCTGGCAACGAGTTTCACAGGTTGACTCTGCTGTTATGTGAAGAAATATTTCCTTTTGTTTGATTGCTGTCAGTTTTGGTGTTTTGCTAGTTGATCTTCCAGTTATACTTTTACACATGACTTGTCAGAGTTTGTTCCTTTTTATTTTATTCATTAGGATTTGACTTCCAAGTTTTAAAGGATGTCTTTTTTTCCTCTAACTGCCTCTATTACTCTGTTTAGCTACGGTGGCATTGGGGAGGAGGAGGCACAGAGGGGTCCTCTGGATGTTTTGTGGGGGAGGGGGAATACATAAAGTTTGAGCCTCTTATGTTTTTTTAAAAAGTTTCCATATAGCTTGAAGGCATTTCACTATTATGCTTGTTCCTTTTTATTTCCATTAAACTAGCCTCCTCATTTTTGAGTGATTTTCCCATTTTGAAGTTAAAGGCTACTGTGATGGGGGGAGGGGTATTTTTCTCCCTACAAAGATGTCGAATTTAATTACATTATGGTTGCTGTTACCGAGCAGTTCAGCTGTATTCACCTCTTGAACCAAATCTGTGCACCACTTTGCTGTAAATCAAGAATTGCCTCTTCCCTTGTGGGTTCCAGGACTACTGCTCCAAGTATTAATTATTAATGATTTCTAAAATTTTCTCTCTGCCTCTCATCCTGAGGTGATAAGTACCCAGTCAATATGGGGAAAGTTGAAATCACTCATTATTATTGAATTTTCTGTTTTTGTAGCCTGTCTAATCTCCCTGCATATTTCACAGTCACTATCCTTTTCAGGTGGTTAATAATATATTTCTACTGCTGTGCTCTTATTATTCATGCATGGGATTTCTATCCATGGAGATGCTATGTATTTGTTGGTCTCAATTGCTTTAATTGTTGACTTGTTCAGGTGTTGTACCATTGCACAATCTGCTGAAAAAGAGACAATGCTGCTCTGTGTTAGTCTGCAGTGGCTTCTTAATAGTATCATGCCTTGGTTTGCCTGAGTTCCCCTATATTATCACTTAGAATTTAGATCAATATGTTTTTACGTCTCATAGCTGAAAGGAACTTCAGAGACCCTCATTTAAATCTTTGGTATGGCTGTTGTTTTATGAAACCAGGAAACAAGTACCATCTCTTCTTGATGAGCATTCTAGTGGCAAAAGTTAACTGTCGTTAACAGTTCTCAGTTGTTGCCGAATCAGATGTGCATTTGAACAATGTGAAAACCAACTGCTTAACCAACAACTAATATTTCAAGGACCTTGAGAACAGAATAATTTAGTTGCCATGCCTGATCAGTCATAGAATAAAGCAGAAATGACTATCTTTTTGTCTCTATTTTGTACAAGATGATTTCACTACCATAGTTTATTTGTGCCAATAGTATATAAGAATTGTATGCTGGTTAGTTGGGAAACATATCTGCTTATCTCTTCTCATGCTAGAACATTAAGTTTGGCAAGTTTGCTTGTGTGGGTTTGATCAAGAAATACATGACCCTTTTCTTCATTTAATCTCATAAAAGTCTCACTCACATGCAGAAGTAACCAGTTTTTCTCCCACCCCAAACACTCTCACAAATGGTACTACTGGAGGGGGCTATCATTTATTTTTAATTTTAATGTTTAATAAAATTATATTTGCCTATCCAGTGCTCTGGGTGCCTGTCACACAAATTTAAAACTTACAACATGAACATAAACAAAGGACTACCCATAAACATGTCCACGTCAGCCCATACCCTTCAAAACATCCCTAGTGAAGCAGGAGGTGAAGAAATGATAGGCATTGCAGTGTGCCTAGAAGGTTAACTAATCTTGACTCTGAAAGACCCCAGAGAAGGAGCAAGTTCCAAAACTGAGGATGACTTATAGTGGACACTTTGCCAGCATCTCCCTCCAGCTTAACATTGAGGTACTGTAACTTGATTGCCTCTGCTGATCTCAACTATAGCGGTATGTCACAAGGAGAAAAGCTATTGCTTCCTGATGAGCATGATCATCTAGTTTGAGCTGCCAGTACCCAGCATCTTGTAGCTAACACAATGTGAATTGTTTCTACTCTGGTTTTTCAGCAAAGTTGCCTATGTTTATGGACTGAAATAAGAATAATCTGAAAACTATCAATTTGCTGGCTAGTATTTTTTCTTGTTATACAGACCTGGCTCTTATTTTATACTGTGCTCTCCTGTTCAACCAGTTGAGCAAGGACTCTTAACAACATAGAGGCAGTGTGTTCAGGCTTTGCTAAGGAGTAGCACACTATACAACCTGCATCTGTGCTGCAAAAATAACTACATAAATGAAACATCATTATGCCCATCTGTGTTTATCACAATGCTTTCTGATGCTGTAGAGAGAAATTCCACACTTTCTTCCCTTTTACTTGTTCTCTTACCCCAAGCCATACGCTTTTGTCCATGTCTTTGAAGATAAGACATGTCTCCAGATTGACAGCCTCTCTCTTCTTAAAATGCTGATTTAGAGCCATAAGAGAATCATAAATACATACTAGATGGCAGCACATAACTGACAGAACATGACAGTGTTACCCACACAAAATTCTCTGTTTGCACACTCTGTGGCACTCACCTTTACCAAGTTCCTAGGGCTCAGGGCATGATGCAGGAGTGAGCAAACTTTTTTTTGGCCTGAGGGCCACATTGGGGTTCCAAAATTGTACGGAGGGCTGAGTAGGTAAGGTCCCGCCCCGTATCTGACCCCCACCCACTTGCTGCCCCTGACTGCCCCCCTCAGAATACCCAACCCATCCTGCTCCTTGTCCCCTGAATGCCCCCTCCCGAAACCCCCTTAACCACCACCCCAGGGCCCCACCCCGACTACCCTGAACCTTATCCACCCCCCTGCCTTCTGACAGACCCCTGGGAACTCCCCCACCCTATCCACCCCCCCATTCCACATCCCTTGACTGCCCCCCCAGAGCCTCTGCCCCATCCAACCCCCCCTGCTCCCTGTCTTCCTCCAGAACTCCCTGCCCCTTATCCAACCCTCCCCACCCCCTTACCATGTCACTTACCCCTGCCTCCCCACTCTCCTGGAGCTTCAGCGCGCCGCATCCAGGATCGGCCCTGGACCACGCTGCAGTGGCGTTGCTCCGGCAGGGCCTGAGCTCTGCCGCTTGGCTTTGCAGAGCTTGGAGCCCCACCCCCTTACCATGCTGCTCCCAGCAGCAGCTCAGGCCCCTCTGGACCCACACCTCTGCAGCATTGTCCAGGGCAGCTCCTGGACACGGCACGCAGAGGCTCCGGGGGATTGGGGGAACGGCTTGGTAAGGGAGTAGGTCTGTGACCTTCAGTGGGCCACGCAGCAGGAGCTCACCCCCACCACAGAGCCACACCGCTGCTGCAGCGTTGTTCAGGGCCGCTCCTGGATGCAGTGCTGAAGCTCCGGGAGAGCGGGGAAGGTAGGAGAGGGGGGTCAGTGGGGGAGGGGGAAGGAGCTAGCCTTCCCAGCCGGGAGCTCGGGGAGCCGGGCAAAATTAGTTTGCGGGCCGGATGTGGCCCGCGGGCCGTAGGTTGCCCACCCCTGGCATAATGTTACATTCTAGGCAGGAGTGAGGAACCTTTTTTTCTATCAGGGACCGTTGACCCACAATAAAAAAAATCACGGGCCACACACGGCCCCATGAAGAGGCTCTGGAGTGGGGCCAGAAATGAGGGGTTCAGGATCCGCAAGGGGCTCTGGGCTGGGGCAGGGGAGTGGATGTGGGAGGGAACAAGGGCTCCGGCTGGGGGTGCAGGTTCTGGGATAGAGCTTGGGATGAAGGGTTTGGAGTGCAGGAGCAGGCTCAGGGTAGGGGTGTGAGTGCAGAGTCTCGGAGCTAGGGGGTGGGAGGGGGTTCTGACCTGGGGCAGGATGTTCGGAGTGCGGCTCTGGCTGGACAGCGCTTCTCTTAGGCAGCTCCTGGTCAGCATCGCAGCAGGACTAAGGCAGGATCCCTACCTTGCCTTGACTCTGCGCTACTTCTGGAAGGGGATGCCATATCCAGCCCCTAAACAGAGGAGCCAAGGGGTTCTGCGTGGTGTGTGCTGCCTGCCCCTGCAGGCCCTCCCCCTGCACCTCCCATTGGCCACAGTTCCCAGCCAGTGGGCGCTGCGGAGCCGGTGCTGGGGAGGTATGGGCAGCACACGCAGCTTCCCTGATCGCCCCTGTGCCTAGAGGCCACAAGGACATGCTGGTCACTTTCGGTAGCTGCACGGAGCTGACCAGACTTTTAATAGCATCGTAACCCTAGCTTCTTACCGCAGCGGAGCAAGCTGGTACTCATGGTTCCAGCCCTGCACAGAGGCACTGAGGCTCAGAGCTTCCGTCATGCAGGGCAGAGACTTGCCACAGTCCGGATGAAATGAAGCAGTGGGCTACATCTGGCCCGCTGGCCCCCACCCCTGCTCTAGGGTACCCACCTTTACCCTTCCACCGGTTCAAGACATAACCTTCCACTGCGAATTTGTGGGGTCTTCTACCAGTGAAGGAGCCTTACACCTTCTTATTCTGCTTAACCTCTATTTATTAACAATCACCAAAACAGTGCACACGCTAAGCATATAATGCTCACCACTCCCAATAAGGCAGATGAACTGTTCTTGATGGCCAGTCAGCATCAGGTCATCTGGGGAACTCCAGCTTCTGCACGGTGGCATTAGCAGAGTATTGAGGTCTGGCAGCTCTGATCTTGAGGCTGTGTCCAGAAGTTGTTTCCAAAGAACTTGCTGTTGGACTCCAGTTTATATAGTGAAACTTGAGTCGTTCTTAGTTGTATCTTAACCAGTCATTTTACTAAAATATTACTAAACAATTTTCTAACCAATCCTAGCATTGTAAAACAATTTAACCAGTCAGACCCCACCACCATAGTTGATTTACACCTATCAAAATTAGTTATGCAAAAGACAAAAACAATCAAAGAACCAGACAGAGACCATACAGATAAACAATAGAGAAGGAAGGACCATGCAGACAAAACAATAGAACGGGGTGGGCAAACTACGGCCCACGGGCTTCTCCTAACCGGCCCCTGAGCTCCAGCTGGGGAGGCTGCTCTAACCCCTCCCCCGCTGTCCCCTCCCGCACACCCTCAGTGTGCCACTCAGGCAGCACTCTGGGGGGCAGGGCTGCGCGCACTGGCAATCAGTCACGGCAGCATATTTGGTGGCGTGGTAAGGGGGCCAGGGTGTGGGGGTTGGATAAGGGGCAGAGGGTCTCAGAGGGGCAGTAAGGGAGCGGGGGGGTGGATAGGTGTGGGAGTCCCAGGGGGCCTGTCAGGGGGTAGGGGTGTGGATAGGGGTTGAGGCAGTCAGGGAACAGAGAGCAGGGGGCTTGGATAGGGGGTAGGGTCCTGGGGGGTGATTAGGGACCTGGGGATCTCTTGAGAGGGTAGTCGGGACAAGGAGCCGGGCGGGGAGCTTAGATAGGGGATGGGGTTCCGGTGGGGCGGTTAGGGTGGGGGATCATCGGAGGGGGCGATCAGGGGACAAGGAGAGGGGGCTTAGATAGGGGGTGGGGTCCTGCAGGAGCAGTTAGGGTGGCGGGGTCTCCGGCGGGGGTGATCAGGGGACAAGGAGTGTGGGGGGGGTTGGATGGGTCGGGATTCTGAGGGAGGCAGTCAGGGGGCGGGAAGTGGGTGGGAGGCAGATGGGGGCGTGGCCAGGCTGTTTGGGGAGGCACATCCTTCCCTACCTGGCCCTCCACACAATTTTGAACCGCAATGTGTCCCTCAGGCCAAGAAGTTTGCCCACCTCTGCAATAGAAGTATAGATTTAACCATCACAACTGTTGATAAGTAGTTTTTTGCCAGACAGAATGCTATTGAGCAGAGTTTTCTTTAACCGTCTTAAGATCTATTTCTTTCTCTGGTAATGGTGGTTGCTATTAGGACAGGATCACCTTCTTAACAGCCCGATATTACATTGTTCTAATGCAATTTAGATGGAATCTGAGGCTGTGATATTCTGCTCTTTTATTCATGGCTGCTGCTTTCCTAATCTGGCTGCAGACAAAGGCCTCAAAACTTACAGTATGGCTACAGGAAAAAGTCTTATCCTTATAGCAGGGTGGTAGAAAGTGCAGGTGAGAAGATGGGCCCAGCCCGTGGGAGGAGATAGTAGATTGTTGTGGCAAAGTAAGGAGACAGGCTATATTGTGGGGACCTTGATAGGAGGAGCTGAGAGATTGTAGATGGGATCCAAATAGGTGGTAGAACAGGGGTAGGCAACCTATGGCACGTGAGCTGATTTTCAGTGGCATTCACACTGCCCAGGTCCTGGCCATTGGTCCGGGGGGCTCTGCATTTTAATTTAATTTTAAATGAAGCTTCTTAAACGTTTAAAAAGCCTTATTTACCTTACATACAACCATAGTTTAGTTATATATTATAGACTTATAGAAAGAGCTCTTTTAAAAATGTTTAAATGTATTACTGGCACATGAAACCTTAAATTGGAGTGAATAAATGAAGACTCAGCACACCACTTCTGGAAGGTTGCCGACCCCTGTGGTAGAATATAGTAGTACTGGGAGCCAGGCCACAAAGGATGGCCCAAGAGGGCTAGGGGTTTGGGATTATACAGGGAAGGAGAGTGGCTGATGAACAAAAATATGGTGAGGGGAGGAATGTTTGTTTGTTTTGTATTTTTAATAGGTATCTATTGAACACTTTAGCACAGTGGGGGCTAGGATGACCAGATGTCCCGATTTTTATTGAGACAGTCCCGATATTTGGAGCTTTTTCTTATACAGGCTTCTGTTACGCCCTGCCCCCGTCCTGATTTTTCACACTTGATGTCTGGTCATCATAGTGGGGACTCTGATCTAGTTTGGGGTCTCCTGGCATTGTTGTAAAAGATAAGTAATAATGCAGAGACTGAATGTTTACTGCTTGTAAAAAGATTACTAGTGTTGGAAACACTTATGTACCATGTCTGTCTTGTTGTGGCAGGTTGTATTATAACAGACCTTAAAATCATGTTATTCCGATTACGTCTTTTAGAGATTGTGGAAGACCAAACATATACATTTCCCCCATTGCTATGCATGAGTGATGTCATGATAATGCATAAGGGCAGGTTTACATGATTGATAATTCAGGGGTTGATTTATCGCGTCTGGTCTAGACATGATAAATTGATCCCTGAGCGCTCTCCCGTCGACTCCAGTACTCCTCCGCTGCAAGAGGCGGAGTCAACGAGGGAGCGGCAGCAGTCACTCAGCACTGTGAAGGCGCCATGGTAGGTCGACCTAAATACGTCGACTTCAGCTACACTATTCCCACTGCTGAAGTTGCATATCTTAGGTCGATCCCCTCATCCAGTGTAGACCAGGTCTAAGAGAGACGTACAGCTGATCATCAGCAAAATAGTTTAATGAACAATATGCACAGTGGTGTAAAATCCAAAAATAAATAAACTCAAAAAATAACTATTGTTCGTATATAGTAATCTTATGAGTTCTGTGTAACAGCAGACTCAGAAGGAAATAATTTTCAAGATTGTGTCCCTTTTAAAGCACAGGACTAAGAGTAAGGAAAGAGGGGTTCTTTCAGTCTGAGATATTATATATTTGCTGTTGCCTGAGAACCTCATAATCTTTAATATGTTTATCCTCACAAAAATGTTGTGAGGTAACGATACTGTTATCTCCACTTTACCACTGGGGAGCCAATTGTAAAGTGGGCTAAGTGACTTGCCTGGGGACATATACTATGTCTGTCACAAAACAGGGAATTAAACCCAGGTCTCCCAATGCCTAGGCTAGCACTTTAACCACTGAACTGTCCTTCCTTTTGATTTTGTTCCAGACTCTGACAGTCATCTTTGTGACTTGGAACAAATATCTTAACCTCTCTGTGCCTCAGTTATTCCATCTGTATATTGGGAATAATGGTTGTCAGCTCACAGAGGGTGTTGAGACTTGGTTATTTAATGTTTGTAAAGTTCTTTGAGTTCTTTTTAATGGAAGGTGCTATTAAAAATGAAATGGTTATAGAGTCACTTCTTTCATGTAGACTAAATATCTGAATACCATAATCAGATTTGTATAAATATATTTTAGGTCTCCTATGTGATTAGAGATGAGGTAGAGAAGTATAATCGAAATGGGGTAAATGCACTCCAGCTGGATCCAGCATTAAACAGACTCTTCACTGCGGGTCGAGACTCTATAATAAGGATATGGAGTGTCAATCAGCACAAGGTAAGCAAAGAGACTTAGTCTGTTACTAATTTAAAAAGTCACTCTTTACATTAGCATACTCTGTCAGACTGACTAATTTAAACCAGATTACTACAATGTTGACATCGTTCTATGGGTTTGTAGCTATCCTTACACTACTTTATACTATTAAAAAGTGCAGGGCATTTTACAGACAAATAAGATGTGATTCATAATCCAAAATGCTTATGTTAAGAGAATACGAAAAAAAAAAAAGTAGATGATAATAGAGTATATCGTTGAGGGGAAATTACATCAAGTAAGATTATGGAGTTGCTTTGCTTATTAATGTGCTTATTTTGAAGGATCTGGACATTTTTTCATAGGTTACTGCTATTCAGGTTAATTATAGATATATAGATATTTATTTTACATATTATCCTAAGGAGGCTCCTTTTTCTGCTTTTCCCCTCCCCTTTGTTTTATCAGGATCTGTCTCCATTCGTCTCCCCTGACATGTTACGTTGTTTTACTAATCTGTTATCTGTCTTAATTAGGGTCAGATCTTGCAAGGTGGTGAGGGTCCTTAGTTCAGCACCTTGTCAGGATTTTAGGTTTTGAGCTTCTTTCCTTAGGAATCTTGTCTTAAGTTTACATGGTGCCTTGCACAGCTGTCATGCTATACAAAAATAAGCATTGTAAAACAGTATGAGATTAAACTTTAATATAACATCCATTCCACATATGAAGTATTTTAAAATATGAGTTCTACCAAAGACCAAACTGTGACTCACTTACTTATATTGCTGGGTAATTATTATCACAAGTAGCCCGACTGACTTCAGTGGGACTATTTGAAGTAACTGCTAACCAGCATGAGAAGTAGAGGGAGATATTACAACTGAATCCAAAAACCAGTTTAGTCTTTTCCAGTGTTGAAATGATCTCATACAATTTAATTTTTAATTCTAGCAAGACCCCTATATAGCATCTATGGAACATCACACGGATTGGGTAAATGATATTGTACTTTGTTGCAATGGAAAAACGTGTAAGTATCTCTTTACTTTGTAAGTATTTAGTAGTATAAAACGGGAAAATATGGCATTCAGAAATTTATTACGTATATGACTGTTACCTACTGCTTCACTTGCTACAACTTGGGTAACTTTTTGCATGCTTTCTTAGTACTGTATGTGAAATAAGTTTTGGTAAAGTGTATTGTATGAACAACAAGGAGATACAATTCCTCTACTCTTTGAAGAGAAACCAAAAGATACTAAGAGCGTCACATGCTCTGATGAAATAATCTGTTAAAATGTGCTAATCTTTTCCATTTAGTGATATCTGCTTCTTCAGATACTACTGTTAAAGTGTGGAATGCACATAAGGGATTTTGCATGTCAACACTAAGGACACATAAGGTAAAAGGCATGAATTATAATTGCATAAGTGATCATTACTGTTAAAAAATGTTTACATTTAGATGCAGATTTCATACTGAAGGTTATTTGCTGGTTCTGTATTGTCATGTTGCTATACCCATTTTATTGTAGGATTATGTGAAAGCCTTAGCATATGCAAAAGATAAAGAACTGGTAGCATCTGCTGGGCTGGACAGACAGATATTCCTTTGGGATGTAAATACTCTAACAGCACTGACTGCCTCAAACAACACTGTCACAAGTAGGTACATTTTAATTTTTCCCATGTAACTCATCTAGTAACATTTTTCACTCGTTCAGTTTAGGACAGTAAACTCGAGTTTTCGTGTATTGTTGTGTATTGTTCCATGTTTGAATTTAATAATTTGAAATGATCAAACAACAAGTTCAAATGGAATTATTTAATCAAAGATTATTAACTGGAGATTAGTACAGCATTATACAGAAAGAATAGATGTATTTCCACACTGGTTCTCAAGCAGAGGCATGTGTACCTCTGGGGTACTCTGAAGTCTTCCAGAGGGCACATCAGCTCATCTAGCTATTTGCCCAATTTTACAATAGGCTACATAAAAAGCACTAGCAAAGACAGTACAAACTAAAATTTCATTTAGACAGTTACTTGTTTACACTGCTGTATATACTATACACTTAAATCAGGAGTGGGCAAACTACGGCCCGTGGGCCAGATTCGGCCTGCAGGCTCCTCCTAACTGGCCCCTGAGCTCTGGCTGGAGAGGCTACTCCAGCCCCTCCCCTGCTATCTCACTCCCCTGTAGCTTTAGAGCGCCGCAGTGTGTCTGGTTCCTGGCCAGATACGCTGTTCTGAGCGGTGGTGTGGTAAGGGGACCAGGGCCGGGGGTTGGATAAGGGGCAGAGGGTTTCGGGGGGAGCGGTCAGGGAATGGGGAACGGGGGCATTGGATAGGGCGTGGGAGTCCCAGGAGGCCTGTCATGGGGCAGGGGTGTCGCTAGAGGTCAGGGCAGTCACGGGACAGAGAGCAGGGGCTTAGGGGGTGGGGTCTTGGGGAAGTGGTAGGGGTGGGGGGGTCTCTGGAGAGGGTAGTCAGGGGACAAAGAGTTGCGGGGCTTAAGGGGTAGGATTGGGAGGGAGCAATCAGGGGACAAAGCAGGGGGGCTTAGATACGGGGTGGGGTCCTGGGGGGGGGGGGGTTAGAGTGGGGGGAGCTCCAAAGGGGGCAGTCAGGGTGCAAGGAGAGGGGGTGGGGGTTTAGGATGGGTCGGGAGTTCTGATGGGGGCAGTCAGGGGCGGGAAGTGTGTGGGGATCAGATAGGGGGTGGGGCCAGGCTGTTTGAGGAGGCACAGCCTTCCCTACCCTGCCCTCCACACATTTTTGAACCCTAGTGTGGCCCTTGGGTCAAAAAGTTTGCCCAACCTGACTTAAATGTAAGTATTTCAGTTGATTTATTTTGTAATGATATGGTAAAGAAAATAAGCAATTTTTCAATAATAATGTGCTGTGACTATTTTGTATTTTTATGTCTGATTTTTGTAAGCAAGTAGTTTTTATGTGAGGTGAAATTTGGGGATATGCATGACAAATCAGACTCCTGAAAGGGGTTCAGTAGTCAGGAAAGGTTGAGAGCCACAGCATTACCACATATGGTATAAGGCAAAGAGATGACCTTTATCTCTCTCTTCTTTGTATCTGGTGAGATGCCAACAATTTTGCATGCTCCATCTAATTCCCGGTACCTCTGTCTTTTTATAGGGTCTGAGACCAAGAAACCCCTTTTGTGGATGGAAAAATATTTTCCCATAATTGAGTTCTCTATATCTTATGTTTTAATTGTTTTGTTTTTTGTTACTGATGGAATTTCCTTCATGTTATGTTAGGGTACATGATTGATAAGTAAAAATGGACTTCTAATCTGGTCATTATCCCTAACAGCTAGGACAACTGACATTTCCCAAAACATCTTTTAATGGATCCCCATTTCAGCACTGCAGAAAGCTTCTACAATAACAGTTGTTCCTTATCAATCCTGCTTATATCTCTGTAGACCCTTTTGGTAGTTTGAGGAGGACTCTCTCTTGAACATCTGTTTTCTCACAGACATGAAGGTGCCATGATGGATTATAGTCTAATAGTCATAAGAAATTCCTGAATACAAGTTATTCA
Source organism: Dermatemys mawii (assembly GCA_007922305.1). NCBI lineage: Eukaryota > Metazoa > Chordata > Testudines > Dermatemydidae > Dermatemys > Dermatemys mawii. The sequence continues at coordinate 3,080,455 of ML677349.1, read as the reverse complement.
CAGGTTATGGACCAGCACTCTGGCCTTACCAATCAAATACATTCTTTGCTAGTACCTTGAAGATTTTGGGAGGATAGTTAATATATAAATGAATTTAATATACTAAAAGCATTTTATATTTGCTAACAGGTACCAATAGTATATATAAAATATTCAATTCTCATGATTAAAATAAAAAAGTAATCAATCTTAGTTTATTGCAATACATAGTCTTAGCTGAAAAATGAGAGCAGCTGATAATTACAGGGTAAATCTCTTTGAACATAATGTAATGAGCCTGTATTTAATCTAGACTGAATAGAGCTTTAGCGTCAAAAGCTCTTAGCTCCTCAATTAATGCATTGTAGTATTTTTCCCATAGGATATTAGTTTAGTGCTTTTTCTCCATATTGTACTTCCCATCTTCTGTAGTTAGGCCGAAGCAGAAATGAATACAATGTAATCTTTTAAAGAAGAGCTTGATAAACATACATAATGCCTACTAATGAAAGGACTAAAGCTATATAGCAAGGGTAGGCAACCTATGGCACAAGTGCCAAAGGTGGCACGCAAGCTGATTTTCAGTGGCACTCACGCTATCTGGGTCCTGGCTGCTGGTCCAGGGGGCTCTACAGTTAAATTTAACTTTGTGACGTGTCGTAAACGTTTTAAAAACCTTATTTACTTTACATACAACAATAGTTGAATTGTATACTATAGACTCGTAGAAAGAGACCTTCTAAAAATGGCACGTGAAACCTTAAATGAGAGTGAATAAATGAAGACTCAGCACAGCACTTCTGAAAGGTTGCCGACCCCTGCTATATAGTCTACAGCTGTAGGCAGATATAAAGACAAAAGGAGAGGGTGGGGTAAGGTGAGAGTGAACACTGAGGAGGTCCAAGAGTAATGCCATGGTGAATCTCAGGGCTTGGCTACACTTGAAATTTCAAAGCGCTGCTGTGGGAACGTTCCTGCGGCAGCGCTTTGAAGTTTGTGTGATAGCACCTGAGTGCTGGGAGAGAGCTCTCCCAGCACTCCTAGTAATCCACCTCCATGAGGGGATTAGCTCCAAGTGCCTGGAGCCTGTCCCCCAGCGCTTGGAGCCTCTCCACGCAGCGCTTTAAAGCGCTCAGACTTGCTGTGCTCAGGGGCGTGATTTTTCACCCCCCTGAGCCAGCAAGTTAGAGCGCTATAAAATGCCAGTGTAGCCAAGCCTTCAGTTAACCCCAGCTACTGGGAAAAGCACTGTCAACAGACTCTTTTTTTTTATCAGTGGGGTAGCCATGTGAGTCTGTGTCCACAAAAATAATGAGGAGTCTGGTGGCGTTTTGAAGACTAACAGATTTATTTGGGCGTAAGCTTTCTTGGATAAAAAACCTACTTCAGATGCATGGGGCGAAAATTTACAGATGCAGGCATATGTATACCGACTCATGAAGAGAAGGGAGTTACCTTATCAGTGGAGAACCAGTGTTGAGAGGGCCAATTCAGTCATGGTGGATGTGGTCCACTCCCAATAATTGATGAGGTGTCAATACCAAGAGAAGGAAAATTGCTTTTGTAGTGAATCAGCAACTCCCAGTCCCTGTTCAAGCACAACTCAATGGTGTTAAGTTTGCAAATGAGTTGTAGTTCTGCAGTTTCTCTTTGCAGTCTATTGAAGCTTTTTTGTTGAAGGTGAGGGAAAGTGCACTGCTTTGAGCATTGGCCTGCTAAACCCAAGGTTGTGAGTTCAATCCTTGAGGGGGCCATTTAGGGATCTGGGGCAAAAAATCTGTCAGGGGATGGTACTTGGTCCTGCTAGTGAAGGCAGGGGACTGGACTCGATGACTTTTCAAGGTCCTTCCAGTTCTATGAGATAGGTATATCTCCATTTAGTTAATTAGTTAAGTATGGCTACTTTTAAATCTGTTATAGGCTGTCCCAGAAGATTGAAGTGTTCTCCTACAGACTTTTGTATGTTATCATTCCTGATGTCTGATTTGTGTCCATTTATTCTTTTATGTGGAGACTGTCCGATTTGGCCAATGTACATGGCAGAGAGACATTGCTGGTGTCTATCACATTAGTAGATGTTCAAGTGAATGAGCCTCTGATGGTGTCGCTAGAATAGATATGGGGACCCCGTTGCCTACTCTGTCCCCGTATCTATCTGGGAATGTCTCAAAGGCAGTAGAAACAAATGTGTGCCTATGGAACTCAATCACTACAAATTCTCAAAAGAAAAAATGCTCTGGTTTTATCACTCTTCTTGAGCACTTGATTGTTCAGTAAACAATGGTTCTAATGGGCTAGAGAAAAACATACTGTGTGCCCTAGAGGCCCTTTGAAACATGGGCTAGATGTAGAGCTAAATTCTGCCCTCTCTTCCTGCCTAACTCTACAGACTTCACTAAGTTTTATAAATGTAAGGAATTTGACCCTTAATATCTTACCAGACTGAAAGGAAACAGTATAAGGAGCCTGACAGTAAACAGACCCTTGTTAAAAGAGTGTATCTGTCAGTCTTTCTAGATGTAGGCACTCCAATTCAGATGGAAAAGTGTTTACCTTCTGAAGAAGGCCTCCTTCAAGAGGGAAGGAGTGAAACTTCTGTTTCTGGAAACATTTGTACTTTTGGATGCTTTACAGTGAAGATACGCCATATCTCCTTTGCCCACTTGTGCATGATAATAAAATTATGCATATTATGAAACTAGAATAATTTTATTTTTAGGATTTTTTTTTTACTGGTAGTATCCTACCACAATATGCTCATGGCTGCTGAGCAAACAGAACAGTAATTTCCTAATATCCTATAATATAAATATATGTATTCAAAGTTCAGTGAAATCAGGCATGTTGTTATACATATGTGGTATATCTACTCAGCGTTTCTCAAATGCGGCCATCAGGGGCTTTTCTTGGTGCCACAGCCTCATTGGCAGTGACTAGGGGGAGGAAGGAGTGAAAGCAGTGGCCCCCTCCCCCAGGGCCACCATCAGAGGTTGAGCTGTGCCCTCCTCTGGAGCCACAAAGGTCAGAGAAACAGGCACCTAATGAGTGCCCCACTTTCCTGGGTGAAAGGTTACACTTCAAATGACAATACCAGATGATTAAGAGGATCTTGAAATGAAGCCACAATTTTTTTAACTAGACAGAATCTTTATACTGCTGCATGGTGAGCCATGTGTTAAAAACCTGATGGAGAATGTATGTACTGTACAGAAATGTCTACAGTGGCTTTTGTTGCAATAAGGACTATGATAATTGCTGTCAGTGCCATTACCACCATTCTAGTCATGCCTATGCCTTAGCGAATTAACTTCTGTCTGAAACTGACAAAGTTTGAGGGATGGTTGACTCTGAACTCCTCTGATGTTTTGTGTCCCTGCTCCTCCAGTCTTGGGGAATGGAATGCCTGCACTCCTCCACTGATGATGGGATCCTTGCAGCCTTCTCCTACACATGCCCCTACATTATGGAAAACATCAAGTTCTCTGACACACACATTCTCACCGTACACTACAGCTTCCCAGGTGCATGCATCCCAAACTTAAAAGTGCTATGTCTGCTCTACAGGACTAAGAAAAAGGTTCCTTAATCTATAAAATACAATTTTAGAAGTGGTGGAATTGAATTTCTATATGCAAAATGTTATAGTTTGCGTTTACAACACAAACCCAGTGTATTTCAGAGTTTCTTATAAAGCCCTCTCTTACAGGGCATTAACAAATGGTCAGAAAAGAAGCTGCAGACAGCACTCTAATGATCCTGATGCCAATCAGTGATGTTGCAGTGGTACCATGATTATAGTGTTTCTTTTACAGAATTGCAAATCAGGAATTGAGAAGGCTTTTTCTAGCAATATGTTACTCATATTCTTTTTCTATTAAAAGTAATTCTAGGTACAGTAGAGACTCGATTATCTGGGATGATAGGGAAAAAATTAATCTTGGTTAATAAAATCCTGGATAATCACCATCCATATGAAATATTGCGGGGTAGGGTTTGGTTCACCAGCCACCCTGTGGCAGTGAGAGGGGGTGTTGGTTCACTGGCTTCCCTGCGCCCTGGTGGTTTGGGGTTTTTTGTGTGCTTGGGGCGGCAACAAAGCCAGAGCCAGTCCTGTGAGTTACACATATTTTTTTTGACATCCTGGTTAATCCACAACCCGGTTAACCCAACCCTGGATAATCGAGAATCTACTGTATTTGGGTGGGGACAGTGCTGTCTTTTCACATAAGACCATCACACTGAATCAAAACCTGCAGTTGGTTCTGAAGTGCAGCATTTTCAGGTGTATGGTAAGTGTTTGTTTTTTGACAAATGGAGAAAGTCAAAGCATTAATACTGTTACCTTATTTTGCAATAGCTTCTTCCCTGAGTGGGAACAAAGATTCCATTTACAGCCTTGCAATGAATCAAATGGGAACAGTAATTGTATCGGGGTCCACTGAAAAGGTAAGCAGGACCTGGTAGAACTCTTTCAACCTTAGTAAAATGATTGCTAATGTTTTTAGACACTGAGTTCTAATTTAATTCTGAATTGACTCTGCAATAAATATCCTCTTATTTAACTTGTCATGGTTTGAAGTAAATTGGTCTTGTAAAAACATAAAAAAAAATCCATGCTGCAAATACTCCTGATAGCAGATAACATGTTCAGTGTTCGTGAGTTTAATAAAATATTCATATCTTGCAAAAGTATCAATTATTTTTTTAAACTTTTGGAAGAATCACATATTTGAAGAAATGGGAGTTACTGCAAAGCTCTCTTCATAGTAGGCAATGCATGTGTGAAAAGAACAGCAACATTTGTAATTATCTTATCTGCTTTGACAGGTTTTAAGGGTATGGGATCCAAGGACTTGTGCAAAGCTGATGAAACTTAAAGGGCACACAGATAACGTAAAAGCTTTGTTGTTGAACAGGGATGGCACACAGGTATGGGTTTTCATTTGAAGCACAAATGTCTTTCACTAAGATTTTTCTTTAAAGCTCTCTAAAAATGTTACTGTTTTTCAGTACAGAACAGGTTTTTCCACTTTTTCTATGTAGAATATAGAAAGTCTCTTTTAAATAAAACTTAAAATAAATTGGTCTAAAAGTCAGTGCTCTAATCTAAATATTTTAAACTAAATTAATAATCTGTAACTTTTCACTTTACTTTTGAAGCATAGTTGTGACCAGTAGCTAAGAGAATTGCCATATGTATATTGTTAAAGAAATGAGCTTAATTTCACATCTGAATATTTTATCCTTTATTTTACTTGTAAACTAATATAAGTTAATTTGTGTTTGGGGGAGGAGGACTTGTGGGAGGAAATAAAAATTAATATTATTTTGTCTCATTCTCTCTTGTTGACGTAATGTACAATATATGCATCAGGTAAAGAAAAATGTGACCAGAATTTTAACTTTGTAATTCTCAGTTTAACACAGTCTTAATGGAAAAATGTGAATAAAAGATTTCTAGAACCTCCATATAAGAACTGTTTTTTGTTGTTTTGGGCTTTTTTAACAGTCACTTTTTTCCAGGTACTTACTGGTATAGTTTTAGTTTAAATACAATGTTTGTTGCTCAGTGTCTTTCAGGCAGCTCTGATGGAACTATTCGTCTGTGGTCCCTTGGCCAGCAGAGATGTATAGCCACATATCGAGTCCACGATGAAGGTGTTTGGGCTCTGCAGGTCAATGAACCCTTCACTCATGTTTATTCAGGAGGAAGAGACAGGAAGATTTATTGCACAGATTTACGAAATCCTGATATCCGTGTGCTCATCTGTGAAGAAAAGGCACCAGTTCTTAAGGTAATTGATGTACTTAAAAGATGGCTACAAGTTTGATCTTCCATAAGAGGTTTTGGTAGCTCCTAAAATGCAAGATGGTGAATGAAATGACCTTGATGTTTAAGATACACTGTCTTATAACATAACATAAAGCTGGAAACCCTTTGGACCATTGCATTTGTTTTTAGGACCAGTAAAATTTTCCAATTACTAGTTCTGAAGAGAGAATTTTGATCCCTGGTGAAATTGTGAATCTCATGACAATTTGCAGATTTTCATTCTCTGAAAAGGACTTTTCAGATCCTTACATTAGAGAGAGAGAGTTTCTCTGAGAATTATTTCCATTAAGAATTATGGAAAGAGAGTTAGAGTCAATGGTTAAGTACTCATGTGTTTGGAGACAAGATTTGCTCTCCCCTTTAGTGTGTGTGTATTTCAACAGCCTTTAGTTACGGTGTTGGTTACATGCTATTTCTCAAATTTGGTAATTGAATGCTTTTTTTCTACAATAGCTTTGTATGCTGCTGAGTGTTCTACACCAGTGGTTCTCGAACTTTTTTTTTTCGTGGACCACTTGAAAATTGCTGAGGGTCTCAGCGGGCCACTTAATGATCTTTCCAAATGTTGTTTGTACTGGTAGCTTGTACAACTGCTTGTTGTTTGTACTGTACAGTGCTTTGGATAAAAGTGCTATATAAAAAAATTAAAAACTTTTTTTTGGTCTACAAATAAAAGCACACAACTCCATATTTTAATATCAGTTGTCTTACCTTTCTAATGCAATTGATTTGCCCTCTCTCTCCCTCCGCAGCAGCCCACGAATGGGGGCTGGGAAGGGTGGGGGGTCTCTCCCACTCCATAGTAGCCCCTGAGCTAGGGTTGGAAGGGATGGGGGGAATCTCTCCCCTGCAACAGCAGCCACAGAGCTGAGGCTGGGAAGGAGAGCTGTCTCTCTACCTGGCAGCTGCAGCCCTGGAGCTGGGGAAAGTTGCCTCTTTCTCTGGCTGCCACAGCTCTGCACATCCCAATTTCCCCCCACCCCCTCTTCTTACCCCACTGCACCCTCCCAGCTACCTCCTATTCCCTTCAAGGCTACCACCTCCCCTTACACATGTGTCTTCTCCAGAGTCCAGGCACCAATTAGTGGAGCCATGTCTGCGTATCCCCACTAATTAAGTGGGCGACCCTTCATTCTCTCGTGTGTGGCCTCCCAGGTGCATACCTTAGAGCAGAGGTTGGCAACTTTCAGAAGTGGTGTGCTTCATTTATTCACTCTAATTTAAGGTTTTGGGTGCCAATAATATATTTTAACGTTTTTAGAAGGTCTCTTTCTATAAGATTATAATAGATAGCTAAACTATTGTTGTATGTAAAGTAAATAAGGTTTTAAAAATGTTTAAGAAGATTCATTTAAAATGCAGAGGCGCCCCGCCGCCCCAAGACTGGTGGTCAGGACCCGAGCAGTGTGAGTGACACTGAAAATCAGCTTGTGTGCTGCCTTTGGCACACATGCCATACGTTGCCTGTCCCTGCCTTAGAGGGAACTATCGCAGAACACCTGAATGGAGCTCGCATACCACCAGTGGTCCACTGACCACAGTTTGAGAACCTCTGTTCTAGAAAATCGATAACTCACTCATATGAAAAGTGTACACTGTAAAACATATTTATGCTTAATCTGTGGCATGTTATGTAACAGAACATCTGCAAATGTTACTGTATCTTAGAATATATGTAGAACAACCAATGTTCACTAAATTCTTCTTTGAAAATGTGTGTCTGCGGCTCCCATTATAGATGTGGATGTGCATCATGGACACGAGCTCAGAATCGTTTGAGTAGTAGTGTCCTTGGGTGCTGTGCATGCACCTTGTTCCATCCAAGAGCATAAAGAGTAGAGCAGTGGCAGTCCTGCCTCAGTTCCCTCTTACTGCCTGTGGCAGCAAGACAGAACTTGGACAGTGTCCAGCCCACGTTAGTTTTTCAAACTTCAGTCTCAACCCTCTTGTGAAGAAATTCTTCTTCATCCTCATTATTTTCTTATTTCTCATTGGATATTCCAAAGAAAAAGGGATAGGGAGACCCTCCATACCCTACTTAACAGCAGCGTGAAGTAGTTCACACCACCACCAACATGACAGACTGTAAAGCCACAGGGTATAAATCTAGCCCATCGTGAGATGATCTTGCATCTTTAATTAATGGGCACAATAGATGTCTTTTCTGACTCAGAGAAGGACACCCCCCAGACAAGTGCTCCTTCTGCAACTGCTTCTCATTCCACACCTGAAAATTGAGAGATGAGACTCAAAGCAATACACAAAGGTCATGTCCAATCCTCGAGATGAGACATCCTCCAAGCTGGAATTGAGGAAGCTACCTATGGCACGTGCCCCTGGGTACCATACCTCTGATGCCAGCAGGGATAAGAAGCCCTAAAAGGATGCCAAGACCATTGGTGCTAGTGCCAACCCTTCTGGCACCATCAGCACAGACTGTCTTAGAGCCAAGTGCATTGGCATCAGCCCATAGACTTGGCTCTTATGCCATCCACTTCAGACAGCAAGTGACATACCCACACTGAGCACAAGCGTAGCTCAGTGCACAGTGGGCTATCCCATCGTATTTGAGAAATAGTATGTGATCATGTAACTAGACTGTACTGTGATACATACTCACAAGGGAAAGCAGAGTTAAGGTTTTATAGGGCTCTGGAGCATCTAATTTTGCAACAGTAACAGTCTCTTAATTGAGGAAATTGCATTCAAAAATCTAAGGTCTTATTTAAAAAAAAAAACAAAGGAAAAACGTTGAGGGAGGGAGAATGTCATAGCTGGTAACTGTTTGGCTATGTACCATTAGAACAGCTAGGACCCCAAGAGGCGTATATTCTAATGCACAGCTAAAATGCATGAGCAGTCTGGTCTTCCTTAGGTGCATGTTTTACTGACTTCGCAAAAGAAACACATTCAAAATGTACTGTGCAAATCTAAAATTTAGTTTTTAAAGGGGTCAAAAACCTGGAAAGTTTCAACTGAAAATTAAATTTAAAAAAATGTGATCACACACAGGGCTAGAATAGAAATGTTCTATGATCCTTAATTAGGATGGATCACTACTGCTATAGTAAACCAGCAAGTGAATCTAATTTTCTGAAATTCTACATATTTAGTAGTACTGAGCTTTCTTAGTTTTATCTTTATAAAAATGATTATCCTGTCATTTATTAAAATCTTGTTTCAAAGCTACAGTATTTTTATACATGATCTATTTCAAACCACAGCTAATTAGCTAAAAAACAACTTAAACATATTCAATATTTATTTAAACTACACAATTTCTAGTCGCATCTAAAATGTTTTTAGAGATTTAATAGTTTTTATTGTGTGTAATGAAATTTAAACTCACCAATAAAGTTAAAAATTACAATTAGCTATTTACTGTATTGAAACTTGTATTTCTTCAGTAAGCTTGAAGGTAGTACTGTTTCTGGAGCACATCTGGCAATAACTGGAGGTCACTCGAAAGCAAAAACTTCTTGAAAAGAAAAAAGTCAAACCTAGGGTATTTAAAAGTGTTCTGTGGTTTAATTTATTCAGATGGAACTTGATAGATCAGCTGATCCTCCTCCAGCCCTTTGGGTTGCAACAACTAAATCTTCTGTGAACAAATGGGTGAGTGATTTTCTTTTGTCCATTATATGGCTAAAATTTAAGTTAGGTATGAGTTTAGTATAGGGCTGTCAAACAATTTAAAAAAAAAATTACAATCTCACAATTTTAAATAAAAGTCACAATTACAGTTTTAATCTCAGTTAATTTAAATTGGTATTCTATTATTATTATAAATATTTTGGATGGTTTTTCTACATTTTAAAATATATTGATTTTTAGTTACAACACAATACAAAGTGTACAGTGCTCACTTTATATTATTATTTTTACTACAAATATTTACACTGTAAAAATAAACAAAAGAAATAGTATTTTTCAATTCACCACATACAAGTGTTGTAGTGCACTCTCTATCATAAAAGTGCAAATTACAAATGTAGAATTTATTTTTATATAACTGCTGTCACAGAGTCACTGGTGTGATGCTCTGGAACTACTCCGTACAAAACCAGTCAGGACTCTCGGGGAGCATGCCTCCTCTCTCTGAGCATACTGTCTCCAGGGCAAGAAGCTTGCACAGCTTCGACCTTCCTGGGTCTGACCTCGAAGCATTCAGCATCCCCTTCCACTCAGTGTGCTTCCCGCAGCAAGTCCACCCGGGGTCGCTTCTGAGGAAGCCAGAGAGCCCTGCACCCCAACTCTGCAGTCAGACATGACTCTGACAGTTGGTAAAACAGAAGGTTTATTAGTCGACAGGCACACAGCATAGAACAGAACTTGCTAGCATAGAAATTAGTGACTTTCATCCAAGTCCATCTTGAGGGGAGGGGAGCCCAGAGCCTGCACTCTGGTCCTCCCCTTGTGCCCCAAGCCAGCCAAGACTGACTCACTTTCAGTTGTCTGGCCCCTGCCCCGCCCGTTGCTCCTCCTTCGGCCTTAATCTTGCTTCCTGGGCCAAGAGTCACCTGGTCGCATCCCCCTCCTGGGTCTCAGGTTACAAAGGAGCAGCCAGAGCATCTATTCAGGCAACTGGAGTAGCCCCGCATAAGTCGCACACCCTTATTCTCACCACCTAGACATTGGTGCAATATACAAGGAAACTGAGGCACTCAAGCATTCATGCAAAACAATAAGACTCACATAGACTCATACACAACATAACTAGGGAAAATCCCCACTATGTCACATCTGCATTCAAAACCAAAACAATGTAAAACTTTAGAGCCTACAAGTTGAAGCATGGAGGGGCATACGAATATTTAGCATATCTGGCACTTAAATACCTTGAAACACTGGCTACAACAGTGCCATGCGAATGCCTTTTCTCACTTTTAGGTGACATAAATAAGAAACGGGCACCAGTGGTATAGCCAGGTTTCTGTGGTCAGGGGAGCAAGCAAAAAAAAGAAAGGCGCCTTGTATGGCATGTCCGCCGAAAGAGAAACCTCCTCTCTCGGTGGCATTTCGGTGGATGCAAGAAGCGCCACGGACGGTGCTGTGCCTGAGCTCCAGGGGAGCGGACGGCGCCGCGCCTTGTGCAGCCGCCCGGTAATTTTAAAAAGCGCTGGTACTGGAAAAAGGCGCCACGGATCCCCCCCAGCTATGCTACTGGCGGACAATAGTATCTCCTGTAAATGTCAACAAACTTGTTTGTCTTAGTGATTGGCTGAACAAAAAGTAGGATTGAGTGGACTTGTGTGAGGTGAGAGACAGGCTTTTGAGTTAGCACGAAAGCTTGCTTTTTCAGTGACAGAAGTTGGTCCAATAAAAGATATTACCTCACTCACCTTGGCTAGTTGTATTCTTAAGTTTTAATGATCTCTGCAAATTATGACTGTCCTACTTTGTCTCTTTTTTTAGACTTTGAAGGGAATTCATAATTTTAGAGCTTCGGGGGACTATGACAATGACTGTACCAATCCTATAACACCTCTTTGTACACAGCCTGACCAAGTTATCAAAGGTAAACAGGTCTTTGAGAACATCTCAAAAAATAATTAATATTGCTAGCAAAAATGGCAGGTGAAGAGGGTACAGTGACAAATATGGGGCCTGTTCCAAAGCTCATAACATTCTTTTAGAGCCTTTCCATTGTCTTCAAGGTGCTCTGGATCAGGTTCATATTTATCTGGAAATGCAATATAAAACATTTACAGTATAAAAATTTAGCATGGTATGTGAACGTTAAGTGGAAGAACAGCAGCAGAAAATTCCACTAAAAGCATTTAAACTGTTCTCTTATAAACATACAAGGGTGTTGGAATGGGAGGGGTTTGGGAGACGACTTTTCTAGATACAACCTGTTCTCAGTTGCTCATTCTAACTTGGGTTATCAGAGCTGATGGTGAAGGCCTTTGAGAAAATAAGGGACCAGTCCTGTGGGCTGGGTGCTGGCCAGGAATGCTGGAGACTTGGGTACAATTCCCTGCTCCATCATAGACTTCCTGTGAGACCTTGGGCAGTTCACTTAGGATATGTCTCCGTTGCAGAAAAAAAGTGTGGTTTTTGGGTTAGCTAACTCAGGTTCTCTAATGTAGTTTAAAAAGCAATGAAGACATGACAATCTGGCTTTTGACTTGGGTTAAAGATAAAGCCTACAAGGAAACCTGGGGTTGAACTTGAGCTGCTGACCTGAGTTAAAAGCAGAGTTGCTGTGTCTTCACTACTATTTTAACCTGAGTTAGCTAACCTCAGTTAAAAACACACCTTTTTTTGAAGTGTAGGTATACCCTTAGTCGCTATAAAATAGGGATAATACTACTTCCTTGCATTGTCTCACAGGGACATTGAGGATAAATATATTAAAGATTTAGTGCCTTATATGCATTCGAGTACCTTCTCAGCCTTTGATTTTAGGGTTATTCAATTGGCATTTTGTTAACAATGATCATAATGTAAGATCTGTGAGTGATTAAGAGTTGGAAATGTGATTATTTATTTCAGATAAATGTCAAATATTGCTCCCTGTTCAGTATAATTTCAAAATCATTGTCACAGTTAAAGCCTATAAATGACGTAAGACCTGATCTAAAGCCCATTGACGTCAATATGGACCTCTCAGTTGATTTTAAGGGGCTTTGGATCAAGCCCTTATTATGGTCTCTATATAGAACCTTTTTCTATATTATAATCACTGTATAGCAGCGGTTCTCAAACTGTGAATTGGGACCCCAGATTGACTCACGACACCATTTTAGTAGGATCACCAGGGCCGGTGTTAGACTTACCAGGGCCAAAGCCTAAGCCTGAACCCCGTGTTCTGGGACCAAAGCCCAAGGGATTCAGGTCTGGGCAACAGGGCCCAGCTTAGGGGCTTCGATCTCCCCTCCTGGGGTCATGTAGTAGTGTTTTTGTTGTCCGAAGAGGTTGCAGTGCAATGAAGTTTGAAAACTCCTGCTGTATAACAATAAACTTGACTGATATTGGTTATTTTATCTTTTGAGTATGTTTCATAACAATTGAAAGTGTGGTGAAGCAATTGACTATATAATATATCAACATCACTGTTCAAACACGTAGATATGCATACACGCCATATATTCATGATGTGCTGAAATAGCTTCATGCCAAATTGGTGAAGCTGAGGAATATCCCCTACTTTTGTAGCAGCCTAACGTTGTTGTTTCATTAATTAAATGAAATGGCATTGCTGACTTTTTATTTCTTCTTTATAACTGCTAGGAGGTGCTAGTATTATTCAGTGCCACATTCTTAATGACAAGAGACATATATTAACCAAAGATACAAATAATAATGTGGCATACTGGGATGTGTTGAAGGTAAGTGTAAAATTTTGGATTAGACATATATTAATGGATTTCTGGTCTTCTGTTACCTTTGCTATTTGTCTGCATGTGAGGTAATGATTGGAGAAAATAGGTCCTCATTGTGCCACAAAACATAGTGCAAGTATTTTTAAAGACTCTCATTGATAAGGGATGATACTTGTTTCCTCTGCTGCATTACTGTTCGTTCTTACATAAATGTGTTTAAAAATCTGTCTTTAAAATAAAACACTGAACACAATAAGAATGAATTGTGGGGGATGGATGGACATCAGTAAAAACGTTATCATTAAGGCTATGATTTTTTCACGGAGGTCGCCAAAGTCACAGAATCTGAGACTTCAGCCCTCTGTGGCCAGGAGCTATGTGGGCCCCCCACAACTCCCAGCCATCATGGACAGTGGTGGGCACCGTGTGGCTCTTGGCTGCCACAGGGGCCTTCCCTGGTGGCAGAGGCCCGTGGAGCTCCAAGCAGGCCCCTGCAGCTGCCTAGCCAATGTGGGTGGTGTGGAAACCCCGCAACTGAGCTCCCCATTTTGTCATGGATACTTTTAGTAAAAGTCACAGACAGGTCACAGGCTTCCATGAATTTTGTTTTTTTTATGCCTGTGACCTATCTGTGACTTTTACTAAAAATATCCATGACAAATCAGGAAATGCCAGTTCAGGTTGCATATTTGTGCATATACCTTCTAAAAAACCTGACTATTGTGGGATCTGCATGGATCTTTGGTAACACTTTCAAAAATGCCTAAATTCTATTTACAAAAGTAACAGGCGCTTAGGCTCCTAAGTCTCTCCATAAGTCAGTAGAATATGGACTTTTAAGGCACGTAAGTACTTTTGAGAAATTGACCTTTTCTCTTGATACATGGAGTGCTCCAGACAAGGTTCTATATCAAAGTGTGGTACCCTATAGTGCCTTAGAATCCATTATAGACTGAAGAAACAGGGATGGAGGTTGAAGAGTGTATTTGTATTAACAGTCTGAAGAATTCCAGAGAAAGGTGAGTCACTCTTCTTTCTCCGTTTGAATACTATCAGTATAAATTTGGGAAATTCACTAGCAGTAGGAAATTGATGAGGAGACGATCTAATCGGGCAACTATAGAAAACTGCTCTCTTGAAGTGGGCGTTAGATCTGAAGACCATGTCCAGAGATCAGTGCTGCATAAGGGATGAACTGAGCACCCGATAGTATGACATATTTCACTATTTGGACATTCCAAAGGCATGCCCTAGATGTAGATGAATCCACCTTGCCTTCAGGGACTGGGACACGACTAGCTCACACCAAGTTTCTATATAGATTCAGTCCACGTTAAAACTGGGGGTCTGTACTGACTATATTTAAAGGAAAAAGAAGAGTTACTCACGTGTGACTCCACCCTCCATCCCTATTTCCTGGAACCTATATTTGATTCTGAGAGAGTGTAAGGAACTGAGAGTAAATGAAGGTTTTGGTGGTGGGGGGGGGGTCATGTTTACTTACACCAGAGTTTTCCACGATGCAAGTGCGTGTCTGAGAGTCATAGCACTGATCAGTCCTTACTAGAGATTCCAGGCTTAGTGTTCAGATACACTCTAGTAATGAGGGGAGGAGAGGATGGTGTCTTTACTGACAACAGTCTAAGAACAGGTAAGTAATTCTTTCAGATCAAAAAAGTTAAAAATAAAAAGAACATTTCAAAATCCATTTTTGTATAATTTTTTCAATGGATCAATAAGTACTACTATCAGAGTAGCATTTTTATAGAACTAGTAGATGTTGAACTTGTAATGAATAGTATTAATATTCAATCTGTTCCTTTTTCCTTTGACTCCGTCTGTTTATTTTTTTAAAATGAACTGCAGTTCAAGGCAAGGCAACAGTCAACTGGGGAAGAAGTTTATGTTGCTCTGAAGTACTGCTTCCATACTTCTCTGTTTTAGTGTTTGGAGGATAGTGGCATCAAGCTACCAAGAAAAATAAAAAGTTTACTTAGCATACAATTTACTGTACAGCCTTTTGAGAATGTGAATCTTCAATTGAGTATTGCATTATATAGAGGGTATACGCATGAGTGAATACATTTGTTAAAAATTAATTTTTCCGATATTCAAATTAAAGATTTTAACTGTGGCTATGACTGCATATTCAGTATTAAGAAACTTCCATATTTTTTTAATATTCTGGTGTTCAGGCGTGTAAAGTTGAAGACCTTGGGAAAGTAGATTTTGAAGAAGAAATTAAGAAGAGATTTAAAATGGTGTATGTGCCAAACTGGTTCTCAGTAGACTTAAAAACTGGGGTAAGACACAACTTAAATTCTTTCCTAATTTGGACATTTGTCATTTCATATGACCAGTCATGAAAGCATTCACATATACACTTTATTAAGCAAACCTTCTGTGAGCCATATAAAGCATTGACTCTAAGATTTAATTTAATGTTTATATGGCATAAACTATATTTTCATTATCTGATATATAATTTCTTTCAATCAACATGTCTGTGAATGCTTCTTTGGATCTTGATAACTTGAAGTTTAGTTAATTACAGAATTCTTTGTAAGGAGATAATGCTGGTTTAAACTAATCTTGTACACTGCAATTACTAATGTAATAAAATTTGAGAAATGGAGTGTTTCTAGACAGTCTGTGTATAATCAAACACTGCCGTACTTTATAGTTGCAGCTTAGTGTGTCTTCTGTATATGTAAAAGAAACCTGCCGGATTCTTAATACAATATTCATATTGTGTTCTTCCCAATGGTCTTCTTTTGACAGATGTTGACAATTACTTTAGATGAGAGTGACTGCTTTGCAGCTTGGGTCTCAGCAAAAGATGCTGGGTTTAGCAGTCCAGATGGATCTGATCCAAAATGTGAGTTTTAATTTAAATTAACATTTCATTCAAACAATACAAAAGCATATATTAGTATATTGTATAGTATTTGTATAACAATACAAAAAACATATATTAGTATATTCCTGGCAAATGGTAATTTTGTGCTTGCTTGGACTTCCCCACTTTTCTTGAGATTAAATCCTCCAAATGACTGTCCAATAAAAAATGCACTGAGATGCTTTATAATGGCAATCTTGTGTTCACTTTGTCTATTTCATTTGTCCATTTTATTTTCCTTCAAAAAGCAAAATGAAAAATGCTAGACTGGTATTATTTATTACATGAAAGATCTGACCTAGAGTATAATACTGTAATAAACTTGTATCTTAAAATAATTGTTAAAAACAATTCAAACTGACTGGAATTATAGCAAAATTGCCTTTTTCTACAAGACTAAAAACTTAAGCCCCAAATCCACAAAACAACTTACGTGCTCCCATGCTCTGCATTGAAATGCCTAACTTCTAGGTGCTTTGCTACCTAATGGAATCCACAAACCAGTGTTAGGCACCGAGCTCCCTGCTTAGCGCATGCGAAGAGTTAGGCATCTAAGAATGGGATCCATAAAAGCCATAGTGCTAGGTGAGGAGCTGCCTAAGCTAGCCAGTAGCAGGTGCCAAGGAGAAGGGTGTGTCCTAAGCCGTGTCCCTCAAAGGGAATTAGGTGCCTATTTCCACTTGGGATCTACAGCTAGAAATCCTTTCTTGGAGTCAGGCACCTAAGCTGTTTCTTGCAAGAAGAATGGCAGCACACACCTAAGTCCAGACAAAAGCTGAAGGGGTATGTGTGTGAATGGGGAGGTTACAGGAAAGGGCCAAAGGTTATAAGGGAGGCTGCCAGTGATTAGTGAAGTCACCCAGGAAATGGGAGACTCTAGTTCAATTCCAGCCTGTGCCTTGAGAGAAAAAAGGATTGGAAGAGGGTTCTCACACATCCCAGGTGAGTGCCCTAGCCCACTGGTTCCCAAGTGTTTTACTAAGGCAACCTACCAGCAGCATTGTCTTTCTTTTGTGACCCTTCATTTACGTATGTGAACCCTCCAGCCCAGCATAGAGGGGAGGCCTAGATGGGTGGGGTTGGAGGGTAAGCCCTTCTGCCCTGTGCAACTTGATAGTCAAGGTCTCAGCACCACTCAGGTTTGACCCAGCTGCTGCTCTCTCATGAGGGAGGGCTGGCCAGGCCAAACCTGAGTGGTGCTGCATCCTCATGTGCCAGATCGCAACTACCAGACTGGGGAACTGGGCCAAGCCCCACTTTGGGGTGAGTGTGAGGCAGGCTTGCTCACCAATCCCCTCCTCTTCTCTCCTCCATCACCACTGAAGCTTTCTGGCCAGGCCAGGTGAAGTGTATGTTTGCCTAGGTCAGGATCAAGTTATGAGTTCATCTGGCCCTGGATGTGGCAACCATCTAAAACTTTCCCATAACGCACAGGTGGATTGGGACCTGTTATTTGGGAAACACTGCCCTAACCACTGGACCAAAGGTTAGGGAGGTTGCTGCAGCTTGCCTCTTGCTCCTTTCCCCCTTGCAGTTTTGTTTGGAATTAGATATGCTCAGAGCATACCCACCAGATTGGCCCCAGCTGGTGAGATAGGCAAAGGAATGCCTAGTTTCACATGGTTCAAAGATCCTTCTGGGGCTTAGGCATGAGATAGGTATTCAAGCTCTTAGAGTGGGGCAGCAGCGCACATATCCAGAAGGAGAAACTTAGGTGTCATAAGGAGTTTATCGGAAATTTAGGATTTTAGGCACCTTCAAGGTTAGTAGCCAGGGTTTTGAGGATCTCAGTGATGCCTACAGTGGGAGTTAAACACCTAAGTCCATTTGTGGATCTGAACCTAAGCCCCTGACCCTGACCCTGAGATGAGCTCCTCATCAGTGGACCTCAGTGCCAGCATGGAGTTCATTGCAGGATTGGCACCTCACATTTTTTTAAAAATGTTCAATTTCTCTTGTATTACCTTCTTAAGCTTTCATAAGAAATGCAAACAATTGGCTTATATTAACCAGTTGTGAATTAAAAACATGGAGAGTTGTCTTTTTTTTCTAAACTGGCTATGTGTGACAGTGATTTTACATAATTGTATTCTATGTTTTTAATCCTATGTTACAGTGAATCTTGGAGGGCTTCTACTACAAGCTCTTCTAGAGTATTGGCCTAGAACACACATCAATCCAATGGATGAAGAGGAAAATGAAATAAATCATGGTTAGTGTTCACCTTTACAGTATAGGAATCTTTCAGTCCTTTTGTGTCTATCATTCATAGCTAGTTTGTTTTACTCTGTAAAAACTCATGTATTACACGTACAATAGCTTTTAGTATAACATTGCTTTGGAATGTTTGAAGTAGCACTCCTCCACTGACAATAGTGTTGTTTAAAAGCTTTTGGAACTTCACAATAAAGAAGAAACAATTGAAAAGCTGATTCTACAGTGAGGATGAATTTACAGAAATGCTATTAGTTTCCAGTGGAAAAAAAATTCTGGTAAAATTAAGAGGCTGGGCTTTTAAGGGAGAGAATAAATTCCTTAAGTTCTAGACAGAGCAGAGGAATGGGAGTAATTCAGTTATGCTTCTCTGGGTGAGTGTCCAGGGCACGTTGCCTAATTTGCTTTTAGACATTACTGGTCAGTATAAACAAGTAAACAGCAGTCATATTTGTTGGAATGTGTTGTATTGAATGTTGTTGAAAATAGAATTGTGTACTGACCCAGGAGGCTATCTTCTTGAATACTCTACAAAGGAAAGGTGAGGTTAACAGTAGGCTTATGTAATGGCAAGTAAGATAGGTGGGTGGATTTAGCAGAAAATAAGAGAAACTATGGATCAAAGGCTTGGAAACTGATTGGTAGAACCTTTCATTGGGACATAAATTCACATCCAACCAGGGCCAAAGCAATTTAAAAATTTTTGGTGTCTGTTGGCTATTTAATGGTCTTCATAAAATGGGATGGTTTAAATTCAGATGTCTTACAGGTGCTTACCTTACAAAACTATTAGTTTTTGTAATATCTTGGGTCTTTTCTCAGATTGGCCTTCAGCTGAAATCCTTGTCAAGTGTTGGAATAAATATAACGTGGAAATAGCAAAAAAAAAAAAAAAAAAATTTCTAACCATTGGAGGAGTGAAATTCTGAAACTGCTTTCCAATAGGAGTAGTTGGGGCAAACTAACTAGGTTTAAGATGCAGTTTGATAAAATGATGAATGAGATTATATGATGGAATTGCTTGCTATAGCAAGGGACTGGACTTGGTGATCAAGGAGCTCCCTTCCAGTCCTATGTTCCTATGGATTATGCGGGTTTAGCTACTTTCTCACTCATAGTATGGTCTCAGAATGGGATTGAGGCACTCTTTTAGGCTATTTTGGAGGCTCTTGCATTGTTACTTCATGTGCTGTACATTTAGAAGGCTTAAGGGCTTGTCTTCACTACCATGCTAAATTGGTGCCACTCCAATTGATGCAGTTGTGTCAATTTAGCACATCTGGTGCAGACACCATGTTAAGTCAGCGTAAGTTATATTGCTTAGGGAGGTGTTTTTTTCACACCCCTGAGCGACATAAATTACATTAACTTAAGGAGAAGTGTAGACAGGCCTTTAGTCTTGGGGTGGGAAGAATGAGTGGCAATTTACAAACTTTCCAAGTCATTGGAGACCTGATTCTCCTATAGACTCGTGAATAGTATTGTACTTTAGTGGGACTAGTCAGGTAAATAAGGATTGAAAAAACGGGTTCTAACTTTGCTTTTAAAACATTAAAATTTAACAATACAAAGCAAATACTTAACAGTAGCTTGGGAAATCAAAAGTGCACCAAGGGATCTATTGGATCAGTGATAGTGTTAATAGAGAGCTGAGAGACCACACACAGACTGTGGCTAGGCAAGCTGAATACTAATTATTTTAGTAATAAAATACTTCATTAATTTTGTAGTCTGGGAAAAAAACTCAGGGAGAAAAGTGTTCATAGTTTCCCTGGAGTCACCGTTATGGACAATAAGTGGGGGGACACAGGTTTGAAATCTGCTTATTAACAAAAAGGGACCATCTGTTGACATCTGTGTTGTGTTTTTGAAGCATTGGAGAACAGGGTCCTGATGCATGCTGAGGTAGCACCGTTCCCCTACCTTACTTCCAGTGGGATTTTTTTTTAAGCTGAAATTTCCACTGCCTCCAAAAAAGAGAGTTTGTGGTTTTTTTTAAAAAAATAAGCAATTCACCAAATTATTTTATATTAAAGAAATTTCTACCCTCTCCCCCAATTTCTCCTTTCTAATTTCCAGAATGATTTTTTGTTTCTGATGAGCTCCTGCCATGGGAATATACAATAGTCTTATCTCTAGACTCTACTCTTGGCTATGAATTCTGATCCTCCATTTATTTTATGTTCTGCTCATTTATGCTCAGTCTTTTTGGAACTCGTATCATCCACAGGAACCCATATTATTCAATTTTCTGGGTATGTTGTAGCATTCAGCAGAACATTAAAATTTGATAATTTGTGGCTCTCAGATACTACATAGTAAGTCTGGGTTCTTTTCTGACTGAAAGGCATTGCACCCAAACAGTTTTTGCCCACAGTTTTCAGAAAACTTTACACTGCACTGCAAAATAATTATTTATCAAATCATTTTATTTTGAAAGCTGTAGTCAGTCTGTAACAAGTGAATCAACAATATTGCTCTTTTAATCTGACCCTCTGCATTTGAAATGTCGTCAGTTACTTCTAGTTGTATAGTCCATAGACATGAACCTGATCGATAATTAATGCACTATACAATGCAATGAAATCAAGATGTCTCTGTCAATTTCTCTTGGTCCTCTGTTTCAAAGTGGTAATTAGGTGGGAAAGCAAAGAAGATGCTTGTTAAGATGTTGCTTGTTAAGATGTTCAAGGCTTTGGATGTGAAATAATTGCCTTTGCTGAATGATTCTTTTTCTTGTTCACCTCTAAAGAAAAGGTCATTCTATTCCCCAGATACTTCCACCTTTACATTGCTCAGAAACTGGGGAAAACTGATAGTAAATCAGTGTCCTACTCATGGCCCCTATTCTCTTGTACATCAGACATTGAGATCTGCCTCCTACAAAGATATAATATGTTAATTATTCTTTGGTATTTCTCGTGAAATATTTGTGTTGGAAATTCTGGTTTATGAGAAATTAACACTTCTTCATCTTTGCATGTGTTTTGTTTGTTTCCTTTTTTTAAAGTTCACCACTGTATTGAAGAGAGACAATAACTTGTGTTAGTCTGTATACTTGGCTCTAAATCTAGGCATATAGTCTCGATGTATATTTTTCCATAGTGAATGGTGAGCAGGAGAACAGAGTACAGAAAGGAAATGGATACTTTCAGGTACCACCACATACACCAGTTATCTTTGGTGAAGCTGGAGGACGCACTTTGTTCAGGTACAGAAATTCAGAGAATGCAGTTGTGGCTAAAGCAATAGAATTATTTTCTTTTTGGCACTTGGACAATTTCAGAAATTAATCAATGTCCAGGAAATAGAAGCTTGACCATATAAAGTTGGTTTGTGGCTGATAATATCATTCCATAGTCAGACTAGGAACATCTAGATTCCAAATCATCCAGACATGGTGCATTACAAGGTCATGAATAGTACAGTAACTATGTACTAACCTATGTACAAACTATGTACAAACCTGCTAGACTATATCTACTTGTTGGTTTGTATTTAAACAATTCATTTTGACTGTAAAGTTCATTTCAACAGAATTCCTAAAACACTAATCTTGCTTAACTGATGGTTATGGAACTGTTATTCTTTCATCTGATTAACAGATTTATTATTTTACTAATTTCTGTATTTGCCTATCACTGTTTGTGCACACTTTTTTAATCTTTGCATTTAGGGTCTGTAATTTATGTGCTGTACAGCAATTTTCTTCTCAATGCTTAAATGTATTTATGAAACTCGTTTCTGTATTTTTTAGGTTATTATGTCGGGATTCAGGTGGTGAAACTGAATCTATGTTGCTTAATGAAACTGTGCCACAATGGGTAATTGACATCACTGTGGATGTAAGTGTCATTAGGTATAGACTTTGTCCTTCTTTTAAAGGTGAACTGCAAAGGAATTTAACTAGACTCCAGCTTCTCAAGTACTGTATATTGAATATCTTCAGTAATCAGACCTAAATGGGTATTCAGAACAACACACTCTTCTCATATACCCATTGAAATTCAGCCTCACTACAGGTCACTGGCACCTGCCCATTGTAAATCCTTACTTCCCAGCATGCACAGCAATTATGTTCCATAAACCAATAGGAACCAGGGTAATGTGTGAGATACAAAATTAGGTTCTCTTCAACCTAATTTTAAAGCCTGACCTTGACTCAAACCCAACCCAGGAGTGTCAGTTTGTCATTTTCAGAACAAACCCAAACCCAGTACTCCCCATCCCCAAATCTATATCAGCATTGTCACATGGGGCTTGGCCTAGTGGGAGCTTGCCACTCCCCATGTCTGTGTTCTCCAGTTGCTTTCTGCCTGGGGGCTTTGTATGGCAGCAGCTGTGTGCCCCACTTCTGCTGGCTGCCACCATTGTGCAGTGCAGTAAGCATGCTGACAAATCACAGCCTACAGGTGGTGGCAATGGTGTTGACAGATTTGTGAGGGAAATGTTGGGTTTATGTTGCATCAGTTCTGAAAATGACTCAGCATTGTCAGTTTGAATCTGGGCCAGGCTTTAAAATTATGCCTGTGAAGACTTCTATCTTAAACACTATCTTGGCTTCCTCTCAAACAAGCCAGCTTCATTGGAGTCTCCTAGTTGACAGAGAAATGACCAACACAGTGTCTACTGGGCTGTTGCTTGCTGGCATACTAAAATAAGATGAATTTGGGGGAGTCGAAGAGAAGAAAAGGTACGTGTCTGAGTTAGAACTGTACTAAATATCTTTCATAGCCTGGTTGGGATGAAATGTTCTTCAGATGTCTGGAATTTGATTCCATTCCTTAACCAATCACTTTCTAAGAAACCTGATTTCTGATGCTATATTCCAGATACTCAGTCTTTCTTCTTTAAAACTCGCAGTTGTTTTTTAAACAAAATATTTAGTGTTTTGACTTTTTATTGAATAAAAGTGCTGTACACTTTTTACATCCACCTGCTTCCTCTGAAATTAGCTCCAATTTATATAAAAGCTCAAAAAACAAAGGACTTTCATGAGATAGATCTGAGCTCCTCAGAAGCTTAAGCAATTCAAAGAAAAGTTGTCCTCAATGGTTGTGCTAGAGAAAATATCATTTTTATTTGATATAGTAATATACATATTAGGTAAACACACTTTCTAATTGGAAATAATGAAGTGAATATGATGTGTGTGATGCCAACTGGTACTAAATTTAACACTTTGCTTCCTTTTAGAAAAATATGCCCAAATTCAATAAGATTCCATTCTACCTTCAACCTCATTCGTCTTCAGGGGCAAAAACTTTAAAAAAGTATGTATATATTTTTGACTTACTATTTCAGAGATACTGATATTAGCAGACTCATAAAAGGATATGCCAAAGAGAATAACAGTACTCTTGGTTAATCCAGAGAACAGCATTGGATGTGCTGTCTCAGTTCTTGGGAGAGAAGGTATCTAGTGTTACAGGACAATATCCTGCTACACTGGATGATATAAAAATATTTTAAAGATCTGTGAGATATTGTAGTTGTAAATGGCAGTGGCTTAAATTAATTGTACTTCAAAAGGTCTTACCTTAGTCTTAAAAACAAGGTTTGAGTTGGTACCATAACATTTTTGGCTGTATCAAACCCAAAATCTTATCTAATCCTGTATCCTATCTCAAGCAAATGCTTCAATCAGAGAAAGGTGTAAGAAACACCAGAGTAGGCAGGCTTGGGAGAACCTGCCCCTCGCATTAAATCTCATCCAAGTTCTTAATCATATTGGCTTAAGCCCTAAAGCATGAGTTTTTAAAATGTTTGCTATCTTTTAATTATGACAACTGTGTGTATTCTTGATACTCATGTAAACGTCCAATCCCTCTTTGAATCTGGGTAAGTTCTTGGCCTCACTGACTTCCTGTGACATGAGTTCCACATGTTTAATTACATGTTGCACAGAAGAGTATTTCCTTTTATCATTTGAATTTCCTTCCTTTTTAACTTTAGTGAATGTCCCTTCTGTTATAAGATAGGGAAAATAGAAGTTCCTGACCACACTTCTGTTTACAAGTCATTATTTCATATACTTTTATCATCTCCGCTATTATTTATCTCCTTTCCAAGGTAAACATTCCAAGTCTTTTTAGTCTCTCTCCATCTGCATTTTGCCATGCAAGATCTTGATCATTCTTGTTGCTCTTCTTTGAACACCCTCTAGTTCTGCAATATCCTTTTCAGATAAGGTGCCTGGGACAGCACACAGTATTCCAGATGAGTCTTCACCATTGATTTATATAAGGGCATTATTATAAAGATCTTATTTTATATTACAAACAATATAGAATACAAACAAATAACTGCAATAATAAACTTTATTGCACATGATACAGTGAAGATAAGTGTTTTGATAGGCTAAATCTGGCATTTCACAACTTTTAATTACCTTGTACAGAGACCGATTGTCAGCCAGTGACATGCTGCAGGTCAGAAAAGTGATGGAGCATGTTTATGAGAAAATCATAAACCTGGATAATGAATCTCAGACAACTAGCTCCTCCAATAATGAAAAAGCTGGAGAACAAGAGAAAGAGGAGGACATTGCTGTTTTAGCAGAAGAAAAGATTGAACTCTTGTGCCAGGACCAGGTAAGTTGACATAAGCACTCATTTTTAGTCTTTCTTGCAAAAATATGATGATCAGTGGCAAATCATTTGTGAACCTCTAGGTACTGTTCTTAAAATGTGCTACAGGTAAACTATTTTAAAACCGATGCCTTTGAAACAAAATTTTATGTTATGAACTCCAAATGTTAACTGATAGTACTGTTTTGCTTTTTGCATATAAAGCATGGGTGTATAAACTGCATTACCAAATGTCTAGATCACAGAATTTTGGTTGTTGAACTGTATTCTCTTTTGGGGCCTAATACTCCAAACTCTTGCTCATGCTAGTGATTTTATTAACCACATACTAGCTATGTTGACATGAGTAGTAAACACAGATGACAGTACTTTGTTATTCTCAGAGATCACAGGCTTTAAAGAAGAGCTCCACTGAGGAGGGCCTTAAGCTACTGCTGCTTGTTGGGTACCAGTGTTTATAGTGTTGAGCAGAGTATACCTCTCTTCCAGACCAAATTATTTAGAAAGCTGTAAAACCAGACTAGGAACAGATTAATTTGAAAAATCGTTTCCCATTTTCATCTATAGTATGTCTCCTAGAATTAGATATCCATCAGAATGCTCCATCTGCAATAAATTGTAATCACACTTCTGTATAACATCATTAAGATTAAGCAAATAAACAATGAGGTTTAGAATATTGTTACATTTCTAGTCATGTTCAAAATCTGTTTAACGTCTGAGCATATTTTTATATTGCCTGTTAGGTTTAGTAGTACAATTATTTAGTGGTAATATGTGCAATAGCACAGCAATAAGCTAAAGTCACCTAAATGGCACCCCTGCTCCAACTCCACTAATACCAGTATTGCAGTACATTTTATAGACAGTAAGGTGGGACTCAAGCAGCATTTTTCTTATCTGCCTATCTATACATTTTAAAGTTTACCGACATTTACTGATAATCATTCCAAGCCTATATATGCTGCTGTTGGTGCTCTCTAATGTATGTTACCCCCTTGGCACCAGTCCTTATTAGGATGGTCTATCACTGTCAGCCTAGAACATACTTGTCTGAAAATCAAAACTTCCAGCATCCAAAGATTTAACACATCTACCAGTCTTCTGCAATAAAATATTAAACCTCTTACACTGCAGGTTTTGGATCCAAATATGGACCTTCGAACTGTTAAGCACTTCATATGGAAGAGTGGTGGTGACCTGACACTTCACTACCGACAGAAATCAACGTGAAAGGAATGATGGACTCAAATGGTTGTTCATTTACTTGACCTTACTGTACTGGTTCCAAGAGTAGTACTATAGAGGCCCACTGAACCCTAAGGTAGATGAGACTTCTAATGACTCAGTATGGACCAGAGAGTATACATTTAATTGAAATGATTAATAGATTTGTAATATAGAAAAAAAAATCTATATGACTTAAACTAAAGTCTGTCCTAGTTAAGGCACAGCAAGTAAAATGAGAAGTCCCTAGTGGTTCATGTTATGTGAGGTGTACAGAGAACAGATGATAATCCAGTGCAGACTTTTGCTTCCTTCTTGTTTTTTCCAGAGCATTAAATTTTCATCTGCTCAGGATTGATATGAAACACTGTTTTGGCCATATTAGTCACTATGTTCATAATGCATGCACTGTATTTTTTGAATACATTCCATTCGTACATTACCTACAATGATTTCTCAGTTATTCATAAAAATAATTTTTACTGCTTAGAGAAATCTCAAAAAACACCTTAAGCTATTGCACACTTGAAAGCAGTAACCCATTTAATTGTAAGTCAAAGGTTAACATAATTAGAATTGTTTTAATACTGCAGTTCAAACTTTCTTAGAGAACTATTGACATTCAGATTAAGATCACTAGAGAAATATTATAGCAGGGTCAGTCCAGTGATGCTGTGCATCATAATAGAATAAACATGTTTTGCAAAATTTAGTAGATTTTTTTAAAAAATATAATTCTTCCTGCACTGTGTCCTTGTTTCAAAGACACGCTAGTTGGAATTCCAAGAAACTGTGCTCTGTACTTCTGTGGCATTTTGTTAAAAAGCTTAAGACCATTCTGAAAATTTTAACTTTATTTGTTTGTCAGCAGCAAATTTCATATCCATGATATAAAAGCATTTGTATTATTTTTTTCCCAAGTTTTATATGCATCTTTTGTTGTTATAGCTGTACCCATCTTCTTTTCATGTTCTTTCTAAAAATCTACGGCTTTCATATATTTCATAGCAGCCTTGTATAAAGTTTAACTTACCGGGGGCGGAGGGAGGAGAGGGCATTTTAGCTTTTGGAAAGAAAATTTGGGACTGTCCCAAAAGACTGTTTGTAGCCAAAACAAATTAAAAATCCTCACCACAAAGTTGTGTAAAATATGACTCTTGTCTGAAACAGAAGCACAAGTGCCTTCAAAGGGCAGTATATTTATTCAGGTTTCTTTAGGAGACGTGTGCTCTTGCCCTTCCTATGTTTTGCTGTCAGGATTTAGGCTGGGGCTTACAGAAAGTCCCAGATACATTAGTTTACTGGGATTTTATAGTGATCAACAACAACAAAATTTTCACTGTCATATGTTTGAAAACTGTCCAAAATCTATTATGTCCCAGACAAAGTCACCACATAACAAGAGGGTATGGTTAAGAATTAAGCTAGCATGTCTTTTTCCCTTTCTTGAAAGAAAGTCCGATTTAATATTTAAGCCCCATGTCCATGTATACACCATTTGACACAATTGTGCTATATTGCACATTTTTAGTGATATTTGTGAATTAAATGGTTTAGCAGAACTGTATAACTTTTATTAATAAATTGTCCTGAATTGTATTTATTAATAGCAGAGGTTTATGCTTTATTCTAATAGACGGTGATTCTTTCTGGTTGTCTTGCTGTCCCTTTGTATACATTATAACTGCTCCCATTTTGTTTGTTTGGTTTTTGTTTTTGTTTTTTTTTCTTCTCTGAAATCAGCCAAGGTTACTTCCAACCATCCCAATAAAGCAGTTTCAGGAATGAAGGGAGTCTGCAATGCCAAAAGGGTAAATGATCTGTATTTCACAGTTGTACAGAATAAAAGGCTTTAGTTAAAATATTTAAAAGTTGTTTTGATCATTCGTTGGTTCACTTATGCTACTCTGGGGTTGTCTTTTTTTCTTCCTTTTCCCAAAGGACAATTAAATCCTTTCCTCATTTTTAAAGAAGTTGCTCAGTCAGGTTCCCAGTAGCTTAAAAATAATTGCAGTGCAGTGTACCAGTGAAATGCACATAGTAATTTTATGCAGATTTTGTAATGCAGCATAACATGGTTGAATGTGACTACAGGAAAAAATATTTGCTCTTTCTCAAGGGATAATGCTTGCAACAAGAAAACAAAATAAACATAAATAAGCAGGAAAAAGTGAAAAAGACTCCTCAGCTTGTGGTTCATCCCAAACTTACTGATCCTGGGACTAGAGCTCTGTTTTCCCAAAGACATTGACCCAACTCTGTCAAAGCAGCCCTTTACCCTTGAGCATCTATACAATGGGAGGAGGCAGCAGAGCTGAATTTAAACTCAGCTTTACTCAAGAATAAGTTTACAAACACATTTACTTGCTATGCCCTGATAGAGGGTGGGAGCCCTAGGCGGTACTGTATTGTATTTAATCACAAGCGTTTACCTTCATTAAAACATGAGGTGTAGTTCATTAGACAAGCAATTCACAATCCTTTTGCTGTCAGTAATATTTTCACAAACTAAAGTTTATAGACTAAGGGCTTGTTTTAATTTCCTAGATTGAGATTCCCAAACCCTCTTCTTTGGACCTCTGGTGAGCCAGCAGAGCGGACTGGTCAGATGGTCCCATTTTAGCTGCTAAATTCCCTTCAGGTCATCTACAAATACACTAAAATCTTCACCTTTTTCATGTAAGCAATGGATATAGTTGCTGCTTGTCATAACTAGAAAAAGACTTCTACTTACCTTACAGCAACTGTACTTCTTCAAGATGTGCTGTCTAAATGTATTCCACTCTTGGTGCCCAGCACACTTGAGTACAGAGTACAGTCTTGTAAAAGTATGTGTTGATCCTAGATAGCTGTCCTACACGCTTCAGAGATTGGAACATCTCTTGGAGAAGCCACAGATGCTACCTACACTCTAGCTGAATGAGCTCGGACCTGACTTTGGTGGGAAGGTCTAAACTAGCTAGATCAAATTTGCAGATGACACAAAACTGGGGGAGGGGGAGGGGGTGTTTGCAAATACTTTGGAGGATAGAACTAAAATTCAAAGAGAGCTTGATAAATTAGAGAACATGGCTATAGACGACAAAATGAAATTCAACAAAGAAAGGTAGACCATGCAAGTCAGAAGAGATGATAGTACTGCTCTGCTCTGTGCTGGTTAGGCTTCAGCCAGAGTACTGTGTCCAAGTTTGGTCACCACTGCATAGAAAGGATGTAGAGAAACTAGAAAGGATTCAGAGATGAACGACAAGATGATCAAAGGGATGGAATACGAGCCATATGAGCAAAGGCTAAAGAAACTGGATATGTTTAGTTTGAAAAAGAGGAGGTTAAGGGTGGACATGATATTGGTCTTCAAATACTTGAAAGGCTGCCATAAGACTGAGAATAAAATGTTCTTTTACCACAGAGGGCAGGACAAAATGCAAGAGCAGATTTAAAATGTTTTCCCTGAGATTTAATCTAACTGTAAGAACAGCAGGACAATGGAACAGACTGCCTAGAGAGCTTGTGGACTAGATTGTAGGTTGTGGAAGCTCCTTCATTGGAGATTTTCAAAAGAGGCTGGATAGCCAGTT
Source organism: Dermatemys mawii (assembly GCA_007922305.1). Classification (NCBI taxonomy): domain Eukaryota; kingdom Metazoa; phylum Chordata; order Testudines; family Dermatemydidae; genus Dermatemys; species Dermatemys mawii. The sequence goes on along the minus strand of ML677349.1, from coordinate 3,050,807 downwards.
GTCTTGGATGGTTTAGACATAACAGATCCTGCATCTTGGCAGGGGGTTAGACTGGACAGCCCTCGTAGTCCCTTCTATCCCTATGATTCTATGTCAAGTCCTGTCCAGGTGTTTTCCAACATGGTAATCCTGCCAGGCAGGACAGTGAGATGAGTAAATGTTTGGCAAGGAACTTTTCTGCTGTTACAGAAAAGAGCATGAGAGACACCCACATCTAGCACATCCTACTAGCTTCAGCATTTCTATTAGCCAGGGGAACACACTTTGTAACTGAGAGATCATACACCCTTGGGACTTGATAGAGCAACAATTAAGTATTTTTCAAACCTGATACTTAGACTGCTACGCCATGCTTCCATCTTCGTGTACCTTAAGGAAGTTTCCAAGCATTAAGGTCAGAGGAACTTAGGTTCTTGTCTCTCAAATTAAATTCATCTGTGCTGGAAGAATTAATTTTGAAATCATTCACAAAAATATCAGTTTAATTTCTTTCATTAATGTTAGCGGTACAAAAGGTGTTCAGCTGTTCTCAAGAACATAATTCACAGCTTACCTGTTTTAAGGAAATCACAAAATCAAGACTTCACATCTTTACAGATCTTCCAGCATAAGTGCCTTACAAATGGTGAACTTACTTTCAACCCACAAATTCTTACAGATGAAGTGCCTTGAGGCAGGGGCTAAGATACTTAGTCATTCAGAATGCTAGAGGCTAGTCATCTACGGTCAGAAAAGTGTGGAATAGGTCATAAATTTTCAAAATTCACATTTTACGTAATTTTTCATCAAAAATGAGAAGAATGACTATCTTATCATAAAAAAGTTCAAATTCTGTTTTTCAACCAGTCCTAGGTTAGCTAATGTTAAGTGCTGTGAACATCCAAAACACCATACAAGTAACTATTTATTACCATTATATTTGAAATTTAGGATTAGGGTTGATATTTCCTGTTCTGTTTTTGGAATTCCTAAAAAGTGGCCTCTGGATATATCTAGGGTGCCAGACAGTAGCTCTAGGCTTGTGAATGACCTTAAATCCCCACCACTCCTGTAGATGAACTGCCGTTACCTTAAAAAAAAAACAAAAAAAAAAAAACCACCACCACAACTCCACTCCACACCTATAAATGAGAATATGATGCTTGCCTACCTAGAGCCTCCTCTGCGTAAGGGCGACTAGATCTTTCACCATGCTCTGAAAAAAGGAGGACTGAACAAGAAAAATAAGTTGACCAGAAGCTTAAGTTGCAGGATCTTTACTTTATAAATGCAGACTATTCACCTTTCATTTTACAAATACAGTATTATGCTAATATTATGTAGTGTGAAGCAAATTACACAATGCATATCAAATTATAACTGCAAATATTTTAATTGCAAATCCCTTGTACTTAATGCTTGATATATTCTTCTACATAAATGGTAAAAATGTTGGCCATCTTGTTTATACAGATACCACATGTCCAGTCAAATTGGAGTTTAATAAGAAATTGCACAGTGATCTATGGAATTTTGCAAAGGACCTTCAGCTGACTCAAGCTGTCATAGCTCTAATGTGGCTATGACAACCTACACCAGCTCAGGATCTGCCTCCTTGTGCTGTGGCTTCATCTACAACACTCTTCTAAGTCCTGATTACTACATGTGAGGATCATAGACAAATCCATCTGACCAAGACAGCCTGGCTCAAAGATATTATCCTAAATATACTGAAGTCTATGAAATACCCGGTATCTTATGCGGAATGGTAGAAAAATGCCAGTTAACATTTTCCATTGCTACTAACCGTTTTCTAACTAGAATGCATTTCAGACCTCACACGTAGGTACTGGACCTCATTCTCTTCATTTATACTGGATTTACATCAACATAAATAACCACAGTGAAGTTATTCCTGATCAACACCTGTATGAGAAGAGGACTGGAACCACTCCATTGTACTTAAAAATGTCAAAGAAGTTGCCACCTAAGTAATGAGAAAGATCCCATGCCAGTAGCTTGACAGTTGGATAAACAGTAATAACAAATATTCATAACGTAAAACAAGTGTTTAAAATTATAGGAAGTGTTTGAAAACAACAAAATCTACAGAAGTGTTACAGATTACACAACATGTTCTATTCCAGTGTTTTACACCTATAGGTTTATATCAAAAATAGTTAAGAAATGGGAAAATATACAATAGATTAATAAAAACCAGTACCAAGGCTATTCACTGTCAACCTCTAACAGAATATTCATGTCCATTTAAAATTTGTCATCCTAGAATCAAACCATGTGCTTCATTTTAAAACCATAGTCTGATTAAACAGAAATCAGCTCAGTTAATTTTTAACTCCACAAAAACATTTCCCTTACAACTTCGTCATTTAAAAAAGTTCTTTGTAAAAGATCACCATCCAGAACAATCTATTGAATGCCAGTCACAGCCACTTGCAGTTCTGTATCACCCAGGATATGTTTAACTTTCTAACTTACACGATTTCCTGCAAAAATAACTTTATGGCAATCAGTAAATTCACTCCATTGACTCCCTAACCAAAAGGCAGTGGAACACTTAGTTTCAAAACAACTTAAATACAGTTTGCATTACTTTCGTGTTAATTAAGAAGTCTGTTAAAACAAAGTTTCTTTTGGAACTTTATGATCTAACAATATGATGTGTGTGTTCAGAAAAATTGGGTCAAGATGTAAAAATTGTTTTCCACAAAGTCACAATTAAATGCTGTAAAAGAGACCAGGGAAATAGTCATTAAAATGTAGCTTAATCTTTACATAAAAGCAAATATGCCTTTGGATGAAAAATTAAAAACTCTAATAATGCTTGTTAATAGACAAAAAATTAGTGAGTTTCTCCAGCAGATTAGTCAATTTTTAAAAACTGAAATTTTTGAAAGGACAAATAGACTAATCTGAGTTTGCATAACATTTAAATAAAGTTCCATCTGTCAAACAACGCTGAGAAGGGATAATAAAGTAACAAGTGCTGTGTATGGGATCTGTATACTCTTACAGCATTGCTTAGAATAGTTGTAATTATCTCCAGAAATCAAAGAGTCAACATATGTAGCATGGCAGACTGCAGATTGACGACATATGGAAGTGTCCTTTTAGTGCTAGTCTTGCATGGCTTCTTTAAGTTCATGTGTCTTTTCATTGCTGTCGAGTTTCAGTGGGTTAGTTGGTGGTGAGCCCCCAAGTAGTTCAGTTTCTTGAGCATCAGAATCTGTTCTTAGTGTTGCCTTTGAAGAAATATCGTTAGGAAGAGCAAAGGATGGTACAGGGGAGAGTGAAGGCATTACATGGTCCAAATGTGACTGTGTAAAGGAGCCCTCAGTGTACATGGTTAGATCCGCAGGGACTGTGGCATGCTCTGAGAAGATGAAAGAGTAAGTTAAACAAACCAAAACCTGTCAGACACCTAGCAGGAACTAATTTGGTGGCTGTATTTCTATAGCATCAGCCTTTATGCGATGCAGCTCTAATACACAGCAATAAAGTGCGTTCCTGATCTATCACTAGAACTCCTTGGCACTAAGACAATACACAAGGATTGCTTAATGATTCTTCTAAAGCTTTATCATCATCTTTCTGAGATTAACAGCTTTTGTGTTCAGATGCTGAGCACCCACAACTCCCAGGAAAGACAAGTGAGCTGTGAATGCTCAGTACCTCTAAAATTCAGAGCCCCAGAAGGTACATCTCAATATTCTAGAAGACATGCTAATTAAATATTTTAGTTTACTTTTTGACATTTCAGCCTCACTACACAGGGCCCAATTTTATTTTTATAAGCTAAAATAGTCTTTATTCTGAAATATCCCCCCCTTCTTAAAAAAGGGAACAGCATCTTCCTACAAATAAATTTTCCTTTAAAATAAAAAGGGAAATACCCTTGAATATTTGTTATGTCATGATAAATAAACAGCTGCCTTGCTAAAACATCAATTTTCCAGTTCTGTGAAAATTGGGCTGCGTAGTATGAAAATCTCCTTGCAGCAAAAATTGACAAGATCTCTGTGTTAATTCTTGCACTGGGAGGACCCAAGCACCAGAATGCGGATCCTCACATTTACCACACTCTGACAGTAAATGTCTCAAAGAGCAAACCATATTCCTGATATTAAAAAATAAAAATAATAAAACCTCAGGACCTCGGCCCTATCAAATTTGGAATCCACTGGCTTTAGCTAACCCATTCATTCTTGGCTACCATTTTCCTTGCCTTTTAAATTCTAGTTCAACCTCCCTCTCGTTTTAGCTGTGCTTTCTATATGATTTTTCATCTAAGGTTTTCCTAAGAATAATATACAGCACATCCCTGTAGTGAGCCCAAGTGGTCTCCCTCCGATTGGGAGTGCGAGGGAGACAGAGGTGCCTCTTGGAGGGTGGAGCCAAGGCCACCCCGCCCCCCTCACCGGAAGTACAGGGGCGGGACTATAAAAGGCCAGCCCTGCAACCCAGAAGAGGGAGAAGCATGGGAGGAGGAGGACGCTCTACAGCACCTGCTGCTGCCTGGAGGAGACTCGAGCCTGAGCTGCACTCCAACCCCCGATGCTGAGGACGACTGGCCTGGGGTACCCGCCACCGTGTACCCAGAGGAACTGGACGCCGACTGGATGGCAGAGGTACCCACTCCCTGAGTCAGCTGCCCCTACCCTGAATGGGGGAACCCTAAAGACTGGTTGCTTTGCTGGCTGCCTGTGCCCTGAAGCCCAGGCTAGAGCCAGCCTCCTAAAGGCTGTTTGTTTCTGCTGGCTGCCTGCACCCTGAAGCCCAGGCCCCAGCCCTGAAAGACTGCTGGTTTTGCTGGCTGCCTGTGTCCTGCACAGGCTAGAGCTAACCCTCCATAGATTGTCTAGTTGCTGGCTGCCTGCGTCCTGAAGACCAGGCCCCAGCCTGGACGGTTTGTTTGCTGGCTGCCGGTGCCTTGCCCAGGCTACCACCAGCCCCTTCAGAGATTGTGCCACTGGCGAATTGCTTTACAGAGCCTGAACCCGGCCGGTTCGGACCAGCCCGAGGGGGTCTCCCTCCGATTGGGAGTGCAAGGGAGCCCTACAATCCCCAAAAGCATGATTCTGTAGTTCAGTCGTGAACACCACAGTCTCCTGAGTGGTCACCGATACCAAGCCAACAGGCTAACAATTTTAAACAAACTCACCAAAATAAGTAGTAGTTCCATCATTAGGTATTAAACTTTCAGTCCCTGCCAAAGATTCTGCCAATGACATGTTGAAGGGGGCAGAAGAAGGTAAGTTAGGCATTTTCGTTAAGTCAGTAATTTCAGGAAATGAAACACCAGACTCATCTAGAAAACCTGAAGGAAGAATCAACAATGTTACTTTAAGCACAGTATGAAACTCTAGACCATCAAGAAAAATGATATCTAGATTCCTGGAATCAATGGATTCCCCCATCCAGTTCCCCTCCCCCCGCCTCTGAGTAATTGCAAGCAATAGAGCTATTAGAGCACCAAGAAAGAATACACAGAAGGCACCCTTCTGATATAGGACTTGTTCCAAAGTCCACTGAAGTGAATGCAGAAAATCCCATTGATTTCCCATAATCAACACCTGAGTGTTAAAGTTCTGCCAGATTTCTAGTAAGAACATCACAGGCTACAGCTATTCTATATTTAAATAAAAAATGGTGGACTGGAGGCTAGGGGAAGTGAGAATTAAACTGCAAATCATGAATTTAATTATGTTCTGAAGAGGAATATCTGAAGTGCGTACCTGGATCCATAACTCTCTGAACAGGAGGAGGGAGAAGTGCGTTTTCCATTGAATACATATTCGTTTCTTGACCTGTGGATTCATCCAAGTTCATAACTTTTTCAGAGCTGTCCCTTTGGGAATTAGGTGCCAACAACGGAGCCTAAAATGACAGAGAAGTGTCCCATTCGTACCATCTCTGGTCAATCTGGCAAAGGCCTGTCACTGTGAATACTCTGCCCCACTATTCCCAAAAATACAAATTCAGCTTTGAGCATCCCAGTAGCTCTACCTGCTGACTGATAAAAGAGGAAAGAGATGGGTTCCAACATGCCCCAGAACCATAAAGGGCATTAAATAATAATGATCAGCACCCTGGACTGGGTTTAGAAACCAACTGGAAACCGGTGTATTCTCTGGAGAACAAGTATAATATGAAGCACACAAGAAGCATTGCTAAGTGGGTTGAAACTTCTGACAGAATGGTCTTCAGGGATAGAACCATGTGAAGCACATTAGCCTCAGTTAGATGGATAATTGATTATGTTTATACACATAAAGAAAGCTTGCAATCTCTTCACCAACTGCAGATGAAACATGAAGTATTCATAGTACAGTGAATGCAAGAGGATCTCAGCTTGCAATCTTGAGCGATAAAAGGCACAGCTTGATGGACTCTCCTCTGTTGTCATATCCCACATTCTAGCAGTATCACCTCTCATTTGGTTTGGTCTTCACCAAGCCCACTTTTACTCAAGTCCCTAGCTCATGGAATCTCACCTGTTAGACATTCAAAAAAAACCCCAAAATAACCTCAGAAGGTACATTACAGATATGAACAAATTTCTTACCAACCTCTATGTAGCCATTTGTAGATGACACAGGGGATCTGTCTTCCAATGGCAAAGGTGAAAGTGGTTTGATTTCTTCTTGCATCTTCTTTGGCATAACAGGCTGTGCTGGAATTCTGTGCAAATAGCCATATCCAATACCACATCCTAAACTGTATGAGAAAAGCAAAGTAAAAGAAACCTGATAGACTACATTGTGCTTTTCTACAGTTGACTTTGTAAGTGTTTTAAGTTAGGAATCTCTAAGCAGAAACCTGGTAGAAATTTAGTTTTCTTAACCTATGAGAAGAATCATGGCATTGCAGGAATTGTAGTTATGATTAAGGCCACATCCACACTACAAATTTACGTCAGTGTAGCTGCACTGTTGTAGCACATCTAGTGAAGACACTCTAAGCAGACGGGAGAGAGTTCTTCTGTCGGCTTAATAACTCTACCTCTTCGAGAGGCAGTAGCTATGTCAGCAGGAGATGCTCGTCTGCCAACATAGCGCTGTCTACACTGAGGGCTAAGGATTTTTCACACCCATGAGCAACACAGTTATACTCAAACAAGTACGTAGCATAAACCAAATCTAACTGTAGCAATACTGAGGCCACAAAGTACTTTACAGTTCAGCTTTAGCCTTGTGTGACTCAAAAACCTCAACTGCTTTATTTCCATCATCCTTACAAAATGCAGGAATTGAGAGCAGAAAACCCCCCAAATTCATTCCAAATAAGACACTATCACAGGGCATAAATGGTCCATTCCTCCTGAAGTCAATGGGAATTTTATTATTGCCTTCAATGGGAGCAGGATTAGACCTACATTATGCCAAATTCACACTCCACAGCTGCTCTTCATTATTTAAAACCTCAGATCAGAGAAATTTGATGTGAGAATGTTGAGGAAAATAAGACGCAACTGAAAAGTGAAAAGCTATAACAACTGGTGATGTTATTTTACAGAGGAATTTATTTACAAAACATACCCTATAATCTGGCAAAGACTAACCACAAATCAGTACCTTCCTTCTCCACCCCAGGCTCCATTGGGAGTTACGAATACCTCTCGGCAGGAATCGGTTTCCGTGTTATACACCATCAGCTTCAATGGCTTCCCCTCATGGGATTCAATCAGTGAGAAGAAATCCTCTGACTGATCAAAAAAAGATAGTGTGTTAGCTCTTAAAACTGGTTATTTTATCCCCAGCTCCCCACTTTACAGATATAAGCAGTTATCAATGAAGAGAAAGAAATTGCTGGTGACATCTGATCTTGAAAGGCAGCTAATTTCATTGTTTGGTATAAAGAGGCACTGTAATGACTAAGTTCGTCATAAAGAGATGGCTACCATTGCCTCCTCCCAGAGTTACGTACATTTGAGGGATGTATAACCAATTAAAGCAGTTGCAATTCACACTTCAGAGCATATGCACAAAAAACTGCAATAGTTAGATCAAAAGAAAAGGAAAACTACGCCCCACCTCCTGAAGTATCTGATCTGATCCAACAATGTAGTCTGTGTGGGGCTGCAAACCGGCTAGAGCTGCAGGGGAAGCGGGTTCTACGTCCTGTAAAAGAGTGATACAGGTCACCTGCATTCACAGCTGAATAAACTGTCCAATAATTAGAGAGTGAAAAATGTAACTCAGGGAAAAATGCAGGTAAAATGATTTGTGTTTACATTAGAAAAATATCTGAGAACGCTGCCTTTAAAGTACAGTTCTTTGTCCTCAAGTTTCATAAATAAAGACCAAATTTAAATGTCACCAGTTCACAACACAATCCTTCTGTTAATCCATTTGCAATCTCTCTCTTACCCTTAACAGACATCTCAGCAAGAGATGTCAGGATTACGAGATGAAACTAGCTTTTGCTGGAGACCCTTCCCAGGCTCTTTTGACTCACTCCCTAAGCCAATATGGACATTTATTTTGAAAATAAAGCTTTTCTGTGCTCTTCTATCTCCATATTATTTTAATGAAGGTCAGTCAAGCAAAAGAGACCAATCCAACTGGAATATATTTACTTTGCCAGGAATTCTTTACCTGCCAATAAAGTGACAAACAAGAAAAAAAAATGTTCAGCATCCAGGAAGAGGATCTTGGGCTAAAACAGGGGTGTTCAAACTTTTCCCCCCGCGGCCCCTTTCCACGGAGGGAAAAGTCTGGTGGCCCCCGGAGGGTATGTCTGCTGAAATGCCGCTGCAGAAAGTGGAAGCTTCCGCTTTCTGCGGCAGCATTTTGGCGGGACCAAAATAGCCCACCCGGGAGCTCGGTGGTCTCCCGGGCGGGATTGACGGCAGTGCCGGGGTCTCGCGCACCCCCTGGGGAGGGCTCACGCACCCCAGTTTGAAGACCACTGGGCTAAGAGATTAATAACTGCCTACAATTGTATTCCCTAGCTCAAGAGAAGTCCCTCTCGCTGAAAAATTGCTGAAAAATATTTGCTTAGGCAAATCCTTAGGACAGTTCCTGTTCTTCTCTTAGCTGACTTCAATGGTGTTAGTACTTTGGCATGCAAAAATGAACGGAAAATTAAATGCTCCATGTATCAGGAGCACTAAGCCACTCAGTGGCATCTCCAGCATCTTGAGGTTTCATTCTCCTAACAAAAGTCCTATGGTAGCAAGCATATTTTACCACATCTTTTGGGTCGATGACGACACTCACATTCCCATCCAGAGAATACTCGTGAAGAAGCTCCTAACATTTATCAGAACAAGCATCCACTAGGCCCCTAGAAATCAAAGTGGCACATTTTCTCTGAAAGTAAATGAGAAATGGTATCACTGCTTTAGAGCAATGGCAGGGATTTGCCTTTAGGAAATTTACTCCGTTGATGATAACTCTGTGAGAAGGGAAACTATCAGTATCTAGCAGAAAGCGTGTGCGCGTGCGTGTGTGCGCGTGCGTGCGTGCGTGCGTGCGCGTGTTTTTGGTTTGAAGCAGGTACAGCAAAGGCTTGAATCCATGTCTCCGAAAGCGGGCACATTCCAGGTTCAACAAATCAGCATTTTCTAATGAAAACCAGTTTAGCTGAAAAATTCCCACCCTGCTTTAAAAATCATGTCCTCTAACCTTCCCACCTCCATTTTTCCAACCAGACTCCCTTCTTTTCTAACTCCCCAGGCAGAACTTCACCAGCCAAATTCAAAACTTATTTTTTTCAGACTCCATAAATATTTAAGTTAAGCTTAAGGCCTAAAATAAATATGCACAAAAAGGAGAAATATGCATGAGGTACTTCAAACATTAACAACATTTGGAAACTGCTGCATTAAGGTACCACATTTATTTGCTGAACTGTTTTCATAAAGTAAGTTGTTCTTCAAATGAGTGCATATATCCATTCCCCTTCAAGCATGTGTGTGCCCAGTGCACCTGTGCTGGCCTACACTAGTGCACAGGGTGTGCGCACACCTGAAGTGGAATGGACAGGCACAACACATCTCGAAGAACAGGTCAGTAACCGTTGTTACTAAGCTAAAACACACAGCCTGAGCACACACACGTTTGTCTTGCTCACCAGAACATGCCACACTTGTTCATTGGCTCCTTGGAAAGTGCAGAACCTCACGCTGGCTCCAAGAAGTCCTTGCCCTCCCCACATGTTGCTAGGGATCACCTCTACCTCGCGCATTTTCATCGTTTTGATGTTGTACACCTCCAGCTTCACAGCCTTCTCAGCATTTGCCTTCAGCAGATCTTTCAACATGGTGTTTTCTTTATTCTGTGAAACACAGGAAAGGAAAGATTTGATTCTGACAGTGTCTAGCTGGATCTGGAATGCAAAAACATCAATGAAAAGACAGAATTTCAATATCTAGAACCAGCAAAGGTGGGCACCTAACTTCAACCCTCCGTAACAACCCCACCAGCACTACTTCCTTTGGATACATGAACTGTGTCTAATCCTGGGTAAGGTTATTCACTACTCACCTCCATCAGTGTCACTCCTGCCACCCCCTTCTTTTCTAATGCTGTTATAACAATTTTGGTCAATTATATTAGTTCTGAACTATGTCCACATTACAATAAATAGCAATACTTTATATAGTGACCTTGATCTTTTACCTTACCTCACTAATGCAATCATTTTGGAAGACTTGAAGTAGAATTCTTAAAAAAAAATTAGTAGTGTCTAGTTATAACTTAGCTAAACGTTTACTATAAAAGAACAGATGGGGTTTTTAAAAACAGTTTTCAGAAATATCTACCAGAATTTCACTATCTCCACATGGTTAATCCAGTGGTCGGCCCCTCACTAGAAGGAGCCATTGTACTGACAGTTTCCAATAGAAGGTCCGGTCTAATGTATGTAAGACAGACCAAAAAGAACCTCAGCTTCTGTCTGAAGACAAGAAAGCAAAGGATCTTCAAAATTGTGAGGGATTTATTTAAACTTATTTGTTGATTTTAATGGTAAAACTGATTTTAAAAATAGAATTCTCCCCACAACAGCTTGGAAAGTCTCCTCTTTCCTCAGGCATTCAAACAGGAACTGCATTCCCTGCAGGAGACCGGCCATATGGCAGCTTTTCACTTGTGAATGATTCATTTTTCATGTTCATATTTAACCAAGTGTTTACATTTGTTTAAACAAGTGTTGAGTTCTAACAACCTAAAAACTGGGACTTTCGTCTCATGCCAGAAAACCAGCTAGAGGAAATGCCAGAGGATACTCTACCAGTCCTTCAGGCAATGAAGAGGCATAGAAGATAAGTAACATGGGATCCCAGGGGACAGCTGGAATGTCACATGGGCAAGATTTTTAAATGTTGTTTTAACTTTTATGTAGGCTCAGGTTTACAATGCAGGGACTTTGTTAAACAGTTTAATACAGAGGCAGACAGTAGTAGCGACTTATGGGGTTTACAGTACAATGAACTACAACTCCATCTCATAAAGACCCCGGGGTGGAAGGACTCAATAGATACCAAATAAGCACACTATGGAGTCCGAGCCCAATGAAACAGGGAATGGAAACAAGAATAGGAGGCTCTCCTGTCAGGTTATTTTTCTTCATTGTTTTAGAAATATCCTACAGCCTGATCCAAGTCTCATTAAAGTTAAAGGAAAGGCTCCCCTGATTTCAACAGGAGTTCGATCAGGCCTTGACTAAGGCCTGGGTTTGCATCATGTAGTTCTTCTGATAGTCATTAAGAAAAATAGAGGTTTCTATAAAAAATAGCATGACAAAATAATTCAGGCAAAACCACAAAAAAAACAGTTCCTCTCCTGTTTGCAAATTTAGCAAAAATACACAAACATTTTCACTGGTTTCTCTTCTGCTCTAGTGAGGATTGCTCTGTGGAGAAACAGTGATAACTTCTCCAGCGTCAGCAGCACATTCATTTACTTAAGAACATAAGAATGGCCGTATTGGATCAGACTAAAGGTCCATGCACAGTCCAGTATCCTGTCTACCGACAGTGGCAAATGCCAGGTGCCCTGGAGTGCGTGAACCTAACAGGTAACGATCAAGTGCTCTGTCTCCTGCCATCCATCACCACAGTTTGACAAACAAAGGCTAGGGACACCATTCCTTACCCATCCTGGCTAATAGCCATTAATGGACTTTACCTCCATTAATTTATCCAGTTCTCTTTTAAACCCTGTTATAGTCCTAGCCTTCACAGCCTCCTCAGGCAAGGAGTTCCACAGGTTGACTGTGAGCTGTGTGAAGAACTTCCTTTTATTTATTTTAAACCTGCTGCCCATTAATTTCATTTGGTGGCCCCTAGTTCTGATATTATGAGAACAAGTAAATAACTTTTCCTTATTCACTTTCTCCACACCACTCATGATTTTATATACCGCTATCATATCCCCCCTTAATCTCCTCTTTTCCAAGCTGAAAAGTCCTAGCCTCTTTAATCTCTCCTCATATGGGACCTGTTCCAAACCCCTAATCATTTTAGTTGACCTTCTTCGAAACTTTTCTAATGCCAGTATATCTTTTTTGAGATGAAGAGACCACATCTGTATGCAGTATTCAAGATGTGGGTGCACCATGGATTTATATAAGGGCAATAAGATATTCTCAGTTTTATTCTCTATCCCTTTTTTAATGATTCCTAACATCCTGTTTGCTTTTTTGACTGCCACTGCACACTGCGTAGATGTCTTTAGAGAACTATCCAGAATGACTCCACAATCACTTTCCTAATTAGCTGTAGCTAAATTAGCCCCCAACATATTGTACGTATAGTTGGGGTTCTTTTTTCCAAATGTGCATTACTTTACATTTATCCACATTTAAATTTAATTTGTCATTTTGTTGCCCAATCACTTAGTTTTGTGAGATCTTTTTTAAGTTCTTCGCAGTCTACTTTGGTCTTAACTATCTTGAGCAGTTTAGTATCATCTGCAAACTTTGCCACTGTTTATCCCTTTGTCCAAATCATTGATGGATAAGTTGAATAGGATTGGTCCCATGACTGACCGTTGGGGAACACCACTAGTTACTCCTCTCCATTCTGGAAATTTGCCATATAATCCTACACTTTGTTCCCCATTTTTTAACCACTTCTCAATCCATGATCTTCCCTCTTATCTCATGTCAACTTAATTTACTTCCCAGTGCAAGAAAGATTTCACACTTGTCACTATGCTGCACTTGGAAACAACTCTGTCAAAAAAAGCAACAGAGGTTTGTTCTTTCAAAACAGGAGTCTCTAGGTTCTATCCCTATTGCTGACATTAAGTTTCAAGCAGCCATAAAATATGTAGCCTGGCAGGGAGTGGGAAGTCCAAGGTGATCACAGATTTCTTACAATATTTTCACCCTGCATTTCAGGTTGTATGAGATGTTCACACCAGTGCTATAGTCTTAGATCAGATTTGCTAGTCAAGAAGAGACTAATGAATTCAGAAGAAATAAGCTTGATGGTCTCAATCTAGCTTCCAGTGTCCACATTGTGAAAATCAAACAGATTTGCATCCATTGGCACTTTCAGCATGAAGGCCAAGGATGGAAAGAGCGTTCAGACCATGCAATAACTTCACCCATAGCTGATCCCCCTGGGTCAGGGTTTCATCACACTGACATCAAAGTGCAGGGAAGCTTGCATGGCTGCCATTCTGACAGCATCAATCTCCTAGAGTCAAGTAGGCCAGCGCTTTCCAAGAGCACAACATTAAAATAAAATAATTAACTACTTCATTGAAAATGACTCATCTTTAGCCACTTACTAGCCTGGTGTGTCCTATTGTGATGATAAAGTCAAAGAAAGGTTCCAACCCGGCCTGCTGAGCTGGAGAGTTTTCTTGAACCTGCAAAATTACACATTTTAAATTACAATTAGAAAAATCTACAATAAATATCGCCCAGTGACAGTGTTGTCAATACTGGATTCAAAAATAAAGCACATTAGGGTTGAACCAAATGTGGGACACCAATTAAGAGACCTTGGAAGGGTTCTCAGAAATTTGAATTCCCTTTCCTCAATTGTCTGAGCCATGAAATCCACATGCGCCATCTGTGGAATAATCCTACTAGACAGCAGCTGTCAATTAAACCTCAGCAAGTGAAACTGAAACACTGTATTTTCTGCAACTTTAATGGCACTATAGCTGACAAAGTGCAGGTATATTCTGGCCAGCATTCTTCTACAGTGCACTCTTTAAACCAGGTAGGCAAACATTTTGGCCCGAGGGCCACGTCTGGATTTGAAAATTGTATGGTGGGCAATGAATGCTCACAAAATTAGGGGTTGGGGTGCGGAAGGGGGTGAGGGCTTCAACTGGGGGTGAGGGACCGAGGGGTTTGGAGAGCGGGAGAGGGATCAGGACTGGGGCAGGGGAGGGTCAGGGGTGCAGGCTCTGGCTGACACTTACCTCAAGCAGCTCTTAGGAGGAGCAGCAGCATGTCATCCGTCCAGCTCCTATGCAGAGGCATGGCCAGGAGGCTCTTCGTGCTGCACCATCAGCTCCCATTAGCTGTGGTTGCCAGCTAATGGGAGCCATGGGGGCAGTGTGCAGAGTCCCCCTGGCTGCCCCAAGATGGAGAGGGGACATGCTGGTGCTTCCGGGAGCCAAGCGAAGCCCCGGCATGCATGGAGCAGGCCAAGCCCCTGACCCCACTCCCAGTTTGGAGCTTGAGGGCCATATTAAAATGTCTAAAGGGCCGGATGCGGCCCCCAAGCCGTAGTTTGCCCACCTCTGCTTTAAACCAAGGGAATGAGAAGATACACCAGGTACTCTTCCAGCACTGGATAATGTTTCCTGAATGTACCTGGCACTATCTGCTGTTTGCTGTGAAATGGTTAAAGTACTGAATACAGCGGTGTACATGCTACTAAATGAATCCAGTTCTTTGGTCTGTGTTGAGCAGGTCAGACAACATAATCTACATTCCTTTTGGACTTCACATCTATGAATGAAATAATCTTTTTGTAGTACTGATATCTCCACTCACTCGGTGCTTAAGACAACTACATGTTAAGAACTGCAGAACTGACATCAATATGTTTAAGTACTGTTAGCTGTGTCCGGTGCTTTCCAATTGGGCAACATGCCATACCAAGTACAGAAACCCTGCTCTAAGAAACTTACAAAACGAAGGCCCTGATTCTGCAACTGGATCCCTGTATCCATGCAGGGACCCACAGAAGGCAAGGGAGCTCTCAGCAGGGGTTTGTCTGCATGGAGCAGGTTGCAGGATCAGCACCTAAGGGCCCATTCTTGGTATCTTTAGGGGTCAGAGGAGTAACCCTTAAGGGCTAACAGTACAGTCTACAGAAGTGCCGCAAAGGAGAATGAGTGGTACATGGTCACTGAATACTCTGCAGAACAGGTTGAGGTTCCATAGCTTTTCTGAAATTAATAGCTTGTGCATATTAAAAAGTAAACAAGTCATTAGGTCATGTTCATTAAACTTTAGATTAGAAACACATGGATGAAGAGATGACCATGGACACACAAGCGCAGAAGTTCTGACCCAAAGAAGTTAATGAATTGCTGTAAGCTATATTAAAGAAAGCATGAAAGAAGTCACAGCTGTTGATTTTCAACATCTGTGTATGTGAGAAAAGAAAACAGATTTATAATATAAAACAAAAACGGAAAAGAATATTTATCAAAGTGCAGTTCAGACAAGGATACTAAAGAGCACAAATTGACACTAAACACAGCATCAAAACCTAGAATATAAAGGTACATCGGATTGAAAAAATGCTTCTCCTTAGACGTATGATTAGTTAAAGGTAAAAATGCAGTGTCATATCAATGTTGCCATGGCACCATTGCTTATAAGTGAACAGAAAAGCAAACAGACAGATAAGTCACATGCCCCGTTGACTGTGAGGTCACAATTCCCCTGGAACAAAAATAACTGTCACCCTCCTTACTTTACATTACATCGAAGGCCTGTGAAACCATGATAGCTCTAGCTCCTCCCTAAAACAAACACTACCAGGCTGCTTAGGCTAAAACTTAGCTTTAATCCAGAGGTTCACAAACCGTGGCCTGTGGACCACCAGTAGTCCGCCAACTCCATTCAGGTGGTCCACGGATAGTTCTTTCTAAGGCAGCGGTCCTCAATCTTTTCTGGCCGTAGCCCCCTTCCACGGAACGGCGTCCACTCATGGCCCCCCGGGGTATGTCCGCCGAAATGCAGCTGAACAGAAAACTTTCACTTTCTGCGGCAGCATTTCAGCAGTACCAAAACAGACCGCTGCCGAATTCGGTGGTCTCCTGTGCGGGATTGGCGGCAGCGCCGGGGTCTCGTGCACCCCACTTTGACAACCACTGCTCTAAGGTCCACATCTGGGCAGCCTCACGCAAGAGAATGAAGGGCCACCCACCTAATTAGTGAGACGTGCAAGCGTGGCTCCATTAATTAGGTGCCTGGATCCTGAAGAAGACACACATGTAAGGTGAGGTGGTGGCCTTGGAGGGAATAGGGGGTAGGTGGGAGGGGGTGAATTTGGGATGTGCAGGGCTGCAATGGCTAGAGAAAGAGGCGACTTTCACAGCTCCAGGGCTGTGGCCTACCAGGGAGAGGCCTCACTCCTTCCCAGCCCCAGCTCACGGGCTGCCGCGGCGGGGGAGAGAGGGCACGTCCATCGCATTAGAAAGGTCAGACAACTGATATTAAAATATGAGTTGTGTGCTTTTATTTGTAGAACAAAAAAGTTTATTATTATTGTGGGGGTTTTTATATATCGCTTTTATCCAGAGCACTTTACAATAGTTAGCTAACGGTACAAACAACATTTGGAAAGATCTAAGTGGCTCACAGAGACCCTCAGCAATCTTCAAGTGGTCTGCGAAAAAAACTGTTTGAGAACCTCTGCTCTAGTTTACACTTAAAGGTTTTGCAGCTTTAATTACACTCGCATAGTAGATGCAGTGATATCACTATAGAAGGGCTTATACAGGCACAGCTTATTCCAGTTCAGTATAACAAAATAACTTATACAGATATAAAAGCGCCTTATGTAACTGGAATAAGTGAGTCTACACCAGGGCTTTTACTGGCATAAATGTCACTAAAAATGTAAGCCATTAGAAACGTATATTCTGAATTAATGGCACATTTGTTGACAGATATACAGCTCAGGGCTGCATCCCCTAGTCTCTGCAGATCAGCTCTCTCATGCCGCTGAGAACACCCACATGAACCAAAAGATCCTTCAGTTACAACAGGATATGTTGTGGTCACAGGCAGTTTAACTTACATTTTACCGTTGGGGCTTTTTGGGCTCCCAGTCCTGCCTCTGAAGAATAAACAGCGTGCCATCTGGTTATGGATCGCCCTCTAACATCTTGATGGCAGATGGATACGCTTGATGTTTCTGGCTGATACTGCCGTGATAGAGTGACTACATCATTTACTGACATCTAATTCATTGCTCCTGCTGTCAGTAGCCATATACCAAAAGAAGTAGCAACACAATTATGCCAGTAAAACTTTAAGTGTAGTTCCCAGCCTTACAAATATGCAATAATTAGCCAAGGTATTTCACTTTTAGCCACCATGACAGCAGAGGAACTAGCAGCCTTCACAATAATGGCAGGGTTTGTGTATTGCTGAAGAGAGCATGAGGGGTTTCAGTTCTAAATACAGTATAAGGAGTCTTTCAATTAAGGCCCGTTCAGCTGGTGTCATACGCTAGCTAGTTAACAGTACAATAAAGGTTAAGATGCGCACAGAAGTGAGTAAATGGAAATTTAAACATTTCAAGATGTACGGTTCAGCCTGTCACTTAATGACAAAACTTTACAATATTTATGGGTCCAAACGATGCCACTATAAAATACGCGCCTGCCTTTTTGCTAAAGTTCTGTATGTCCAGCTAGTAGCAGTTACAACAGTACACAGACCACTGGCAGCCAGTGAATCTTGGGGCCTGTGGAGTGATTTATCAGATCAGCAGGGAGCAGCTGGGAGGAAGATTGAGGCAGTGGAGGAGCTGGGGGAGGCCAGAAGAACATGCGCCATCCCACAGAGTCCATCCTGTTGCCATCTCCTCCTCCCTGTGGGGGACCCCCACTACCTGGCTTCGGCTCCACACCAGGCTTCCGGCAGCTTCGGCCCCCCCATTCCTCTTCCTAGTCTGAGTTTCCTATGTACTGACCCTCTGCTGAGCACCCCCTGCCCAGGCTCAGCACCAGGGCCTGAGGGGAGTTCCTTCCCCGTCAGCCTGAGTCTCTCCAGTGGAAGCGGAGGGTGAAGTCCCATCTGGGTTCTTTCCCATCAGAAAGACCAGGATGGGATGAGACTTCACCTCACCCCCATGCCTGCTATGGCCAAGGAGAGGCCTGCCTCGCTCCCTTTGTTGTGCCACTAGATCCACTTGGGCCATGAAGTCTGTGCTGGTGACTGACTTTGTACATTTACTCCTGAGAGAATCCTGCACCAAAAAAAATAAAATTCTGCACACAATATTTCAAAACTCTGCAAATTTCATTTGTCAATAAATGTGGAGGCTCGAGCATGACAGTGGGTAGCACAGGCCACTGGTGCACTGAGGTGGGAGATCACCCTGCACCCCTGGGACATGGACTGGGCAGTGAAGCTGTACCCAATCCTGACACGGCGTAAGGGCCAGGCCTGCCTCAGAAACACCCCAGGGCTCTACCTCTCTGCGCCAGGAATGCCAGGTGTGAGCAGGCAAGCTTAGCCCAGCAGGCTCCAAGTATAGAGGGGTTTAGTGGGGTGGGGCTACGTGTGGGGTGAGAGGGTTCTGTGTGGGGCAATCTGGGTGTGGGCAGCTCAGTGGTGGGTTCCAGGTGCACAGGAAATGGGACTCTGAGGGGTGGGGAGGGTAAAGGTGAAGGTCTGAGTGCTGGGGAAGTGGGGCTTGGTGGGGTGGAGATCTGGGTGCAGCTGGTTGGAGTTTATCATGGTGCAAGTTTGAGTGTGAGGTGGACTCAGCAGGGGACAGTCTGCTGTAGGACTCGAAAGGGGGGGTCTGGAAGTGTGAGGTGCGGCTTGGCATGGGGTGTATATATTTAGGAGTAGGGGGATCTGGATGCACGGGGGTTGGGCAGACAGGGAAGCAGCTTCCCATACAGTGATTCCTCCCTCCTGTAGCTGAGGAATGATAGGGCAAGAAGGGAGGGAGTGGTGCAGAGTTTCTGGAGGGTAGCCCAAACCCAGCCCCTCCATGCAGGGGAAGTGCACTCCTTCACCATCACCAGCCCAGCCAGGACTAGCAGATGAGTTCAGTGCAGGCTAGGAACCACTGGCTACACATCCCCAGCCCTGCCTGGAGATACTTTAGTATGTGCTACATTCACCACAGCCTCCAGCTTGAGGTGATGGATTCTGCCTGTGCCACAAGAACATCCTGCTGTTAAATATGAATTGCAGCATTTTTAGTCATGAACTGTCTTTCTCATACATTTATCTATAAAGTATGAGTATGTCACTAAATATGCTGTGATTCACATGTACACACGCACACCTGTATATATACAAAGTGTGTACTTGCCTACTTTGCTGGGGACAGTGCTGTAGCACCCTCTATACACTAGTTACCACTGACACAGACTATTCATGGTAAGGAGCCCACCTCTTTACCTGCTCTTGACAGTAAAACAACACTGAAAGTTCTTTGTTTCATGGGGTAGGAACTGCTTTTGTCTCCTCTACATGGGAGACCACTTTGTTAATTATTAATAAATAATAATCATGTTTGAGATTAGGAGGCTAAGAATCATGTTATTCCTGATACAAAGAGGGGTTGAATAAATATACATTTATTAGTATTATTCCATCCAGAAATGTGCTTCAGGAGCCAAGGCCTTTCCAGACTCCATAAACAAAGCAGAGGACAAAGGCAAAGCAGATTACATACAGATAGTTGATGCACTGGCCTAAAACTGTACCCCTATTCCTGCTGATACTGTACAGCTTCTTTATTGAGACAAATGAACAGCTGAATAACTGTAAAGAAGCGTGTAGCAATAATATGTGAACTCTTATATTGTGATGTTGGCATATACCAATAGTTAAAAGACAGGTGCAGTGTTATGCAAATTAGCCTATCAACATCTTTGCCTGACACCTTTGCTCCAAGACACACATTCAAAACAACACATGTGCTGGCATCATGCAAAATAATTGTTAAGGACTGCCAGGAGACACCAATCTCTTCAAATGTATTATCTTCCGGACTAAGACACCGATCTCCTCAAATGTATTATCTCATGGACTGAGCAGAGATTAATTCCTGTCTAGAATGGTGCATTTTTGTAATGTCAAAAAGAATTAATGCCACTTAATGACTGAGTCTGACCACCATGACCAGAGGAATGAAGAGGATATTCAATCATGATACACAAGTCAAAGTTCACATCAATGTAATTGTTAAGATTACCTGTATCTCAGGAACCATTTGAAAAAAAATCATCAAAATTTACGTAAACATTCTCCTTCACTTTCAGTGTAAATCCAACACATTTCAGGCCAAGCCTATTTTCCAATCCATAGTTATAGGGAAGCAAAACTGGGCTTTTATAATTACAGTTGATTGCAAGAATAATGAGGAGATGTTACTGCCCCTCAGTATGTATAACAACTGTGTATGGTGCTTCACAAAACAATTAAGATGTCCTAACTTTGCCAGGAGAGTTAAATAGCAAGATCAGGCCAAACCCTCCTTTAACTCCAAGAAACTGAAGGTGTGCAAATATCCAGCTGATGCCTTAAAATGGAGTTAAATTATTGCTATGCTGTTCTTCCTCTTCTGTGTCCTGGCACTTCCAGAGGAGAAGGGAACAGGTGGTGGGTAGGAAGATGAGGGGAGGGAGGGACGCCAGCATGGCAAATATTTAACATGTTTGCAAAGTCTGACAACGTTTAATGCTCAGTAGCATTTTGGAGTGGAACCTGCCATCGTCCCCCCACAGTCCTGTATAACGTGGGCCACAGAGGCAGGCTTATTCCCCGTGAACTCTTAATATAGGGCCGAGCATGTCCGTGAGGTCTGGCGCTGAAGCCTGGGGGACATTTCCCAAAGATCCCGACCATCGAAGCCAGGTCACGCTGGACAAACAGCCTCGGAGGGAGACTCCTCATCTCCTTCAGCCCTGCCCCAGGGGCTGCACAGGAGGAGGGACGTGTCACAGCACTGATCTGCCGCTCGATGGGGCTGTGCCCTCCTCCCGTCACCCCAGCACGGACCCCACGCTCCTCTGGGTCTTACCCCACACCTCTTGGGATGGGGTCCGTCCCAGTCCACCGCAGCCCCTTCCCGGGGCCAGATCCCGGGTCCCCCCGGCCAGATCCCGGGTCCCGCCAGCCCCTCTCCGGGGCCTGATGCCGGGTCCCCCTCCGCCCCTTTCTGGGGCCAACTCACGGGTCTTCCCCCCCGCCGCCCTTCCCCGGGGCCAGATCCCGGGTCCCGCCGCCGCCAGCCCCTTCCCGGGGCCAGATCCTGGCCCCCTCCCAGGTCCCGGGCCGGGGCGAATCCCGCGATCCTTACCCCGTGCACATGAAAGCCCTCGGCGCCCCCGTCGGGGATCTCAGAGCTAGAGCCCAGCCCCATCGCCGCACTCCGGGAGCGGGGCTCGCTCAAGGCTCCGGGGCCGCACTGCCAGCACAACAGACCTGATCGAACGAGTGCCGAACCGACCGCTCTGAGCGGTCAAGTCTGGGGAGGGGGGCAGGGGCTGTGCTCTAGTCGCTGATAGGCTGCGGTCTTGTCACGTGACAGGCGACGTGTTTGGTAACGGGGCGGGGCTACTGGTAACTCAGGACGCGGCTAGTGATCCGTTTAGTTTCAGTCAGTCTCACGAGCGCACAGAGAGGGTCGCGCGGGGAGCCCACGCTGTCCCGCCCGTCCCCGGCAGGGAGGCGCCTGAGCCGCCGTCATGACCGAGCGCGACCCCCAGCCCATGGTACAGGCCGCGCCCCTGTGGCGTGGGACCGGGCGCGGGGGGTAGGGGCGGGGGCGCACTCGGCCGTGAGCGATGGGGTCGGGGGCCAGCGCGCGGAGAACGGGAGACAGGCAGAGGCGCGGGTGATGCTGAGCCCGGTGACTGGGCGCTCCCCACAGGGAAGCGGGAGATGAGGGCGGGTCACCGGGTGTGGTACGTGGGGGGGGATCAGGCGGGGGCTCATAGGCACGTGATCGCCGGGCTCTTCCGGCCCCCCATTCTAGCTTCTTCACCCACCCACCCCGTCTCACCTGGTCTTAATAGCCCGGCCGGTGTGTGCTCCGCACCCGGGTCACTCCGCCTTGAATCCGCTCGGTGCCAAATTCCCGTTCCTCACACTCCCCCCAACACTTGAATAATGCAGCTCCTGCGACCCCTCCCGTCTGACCCGCCCCACTTCTCCAGCCTGCTTCCGCAGGGCTCCCCTTTTCCTTCCCGTCCCTCCCCGTGCCCGCCTCCAAGGCGGGGGAGACTGGCTCTGTTCTCTTCCCAATCCCTTCCTAGTGTGCATGTCAAGATGCTTCTCCTCTTAGCCTGGTGTATGTAATCATCCAAGTGTAGGACTGGAAGGGGCTTCGAGAGGTCATCTAGTCCAGGCCTCTGCGCTCAGGGCAGGACTATGTAAGAACAGACCATCCTTGGCAGATGTCCAACCTGTTCTTGAAAAACTTCCAATGATGGAGATTTCACAGCTGCCTTAGTGATTTGTTCCAGGGTTTTACTACCCTGACAGTTTTGAAGTTTTCCCTAATGTCCCATCTAAACTTCCCTTGTTTCAGTTCAAACCCGTTGCTTCTTGTCCTATCCCCAGAGGTTACAGAGAACAATTTTGCACCCTTGCTCTTATTACATACTTGAAAACTATTGTCGCCTCGTCTCCAAACTAAACAAGCCCAGTTTTTTCAATCTCTCCTTATACATTATGTTTTCTAGACCTTCAGTCATTTTGTTGCTCTTTTCTGGAGAACTTTCTCCAATTTGTCCACATCTTTTCTGAAATGTGGTGCCCAGAACTGGACACACTACTTCAGTTATGGATTTATCAGTGTGTAATAGAGTGGAAGAATTAATGAGTAATTTCATTTACATACTGAGAGCTGATTAGCTAGCCAACAGTGGAAACTGATGACTTCAGTAGAAATAAATTTAGTGGTTTCTGTCTGGGTTCCAATTGACAGGTGTCATGAAAGTCAACACATTTACACTGTTGGGCTCCTTTTTTTGATAGTCTGATCAGAACCATCAAAAATTAAATGGGCCTGGAGAATCAAATATATCTTCATACTGGAGACAGTTTACAATCTGAGAACCTAATGTAACATACATCAAAGTAGATGGAAGGACTTACGTTGTCTTCAGCAGAGCTAGATCAGGCTTTAAGCCCAGAAACTGGTATAATACAAACTGAAAGAAAAAAACCAAGAGCAATAAGTGTTTTGGGGGTTAGCATTTAGCCTTTTTTGTGTTAACAATTTATGTAAAGTATGATTAACAAATTTTCTGTGTCCTTTGTAGCCACTTTTCTGCTGTTATAGTGATACCTTAATATATGCTTTTCAGTTTATGAATTAAGGATCATAATGTGATAAATAATCAGCAGCAACTCCCTTTCTTTAGTGAAAGAATTTCCTCATTTCAGATTTTTTTCAAATTAAAAAGAATACAATTACTTAAATAAAAATTATTTTTTCTGCTCTCTTCCTCCCTCCAGGCTTATATTCTATATTATGCTCAAGAAAAATATTTCAACCATGTAAGACAATTTGCAAATTTAGAACTGGACAAATACATCAATGATCCAGTATTTCAGTTTTTCAAGGCATATGGAACCTTACATTTAGGTAAATACAAAGAAGAGTTGATTGTTATATTGCTGAGGAAAAGCAACAATTGAACTTACTTTACTTTCCACCTGCGTTTTTTATTCTTTTGTTTAAAACGAATTGTTTTACTTCTGCCTTTTACTTTTCAACAAAACAAATGTTCAGGAAGAGATAGATGGCCCACTGGGTTTAATAATAAACTAAACTGGAAAAATGTATTATTTATACCGGAACAAGAACGTCCACACAGGGAGTTATACAGGTATAACTTGAGAGTCTTAGGGAATGTCTTCACTACCGTGGGTAGCCGTCGATCTTTTAGCAATTGATTTCTCGCGTCTTCATAAGACGCGAGAAATCGATCGCCAGCGCTGCCCCCGTCGACTCCGTAACTCCAGCTTGACCGGAGGCGTAAGCTGGAGTTGACAGGGGAGCGTGCCGCGAACTGCCGCCGCTGTGAGGACGGCAGGTAAATCAGCTGCAGATACGCAACGTAGCTGAAGTTGCGTATCTGCAGTTGATTCCCCGCCCCTAGTGAAGACCAGCCCTTAAATTCACACATTGCCAATATATTGTCTTCCAGTGTAAACAAGCCCTAAATCTCAAATTCTGTTTCCAGCACAGTCCCAAACTGGTGTAACTGAGCTGGGCATGTCAGTGGGGTCAGGAGAAAGAACATCTCCTCCCAAGACAGTCAGTCTGCAGTTGCAGTCTGTAGTTGACACTCACAACCACTCCCCCTCAGAGCCCATCTGCAGATCCCCACAGTCAATACACTCGAACCCCCTCCTCCTCAGAGCCCAACCATGGGGTCCCACCAGGTCAGATACCCACACCCCTTCCCCTGAGAGCCCGCCACCTTGCCCAGATACCTGTCCCCCTTCCCTCCCATAGAAACAGCCTGAGGCTGGGTCTCAGGCTTTCACAGAGTTTCCTGCATGCCTCTCTCACCTCCACTCAAGCATGCTGGGAACTGCAGCTGCCAGGAACCCTCTAGGTCAGCGATGTCCAATAGAAATTCGATGCTTCCCACATTGCTAGCCACACTTGTGGTTTTGAATTTTTCTTATTAGTCGCATTAGAGAAAATCCAGCTGCATTAGCCACAATTCAATAGCCTATTAGCCACATGGGCTAGTAGTGAACTTATTGGACACCATTTCTCTAGGTCCCTCTCCCTACCCCCAGTAGTCTCTTCTATAGTATGTGCAAGCTGGGCTCTGCCAAGTCCAGTGGCCCATAATAGCAGCTAGCAGCACTGCAGCCCATTTCTGTGGAGGAAAGGAAATTTGGTGGGTACAATGTTAATTTCTGCATATTCTGCATTGCACAGTGGCACAGAATTCCCCCAGGAGTAAGCAGCAAATCAGGCTATGAATGAGAGACCTGAACCTGGATCACGTAATATACCTCCATAGTACATTATTCCTCAGTGTTCCAATGATCCCAAAGCTAGCATACGAACTAAAAATACAGATATAAACAAGGTAGCTCAGGTGCCAAGCACATGTGATTTAAATGTACTGCTCAGTTAGCCTAAGTGTCTGAGCTTGGTATACAGCAAATTCTTTGAATGATCATTAAAACATGAGAACTAGTGAATCTGGTGTCTGAATTGTCTTTTCAGGTCAAATACAAGATGCTATCTTACATCTAGAGAATGCCAGGAAATGCCACTCTGATGTTTCATTATGCTGCCTTTTAGCACTCATTTATGCACACAAAATTTGTGAAAATGTTGGTAAGTTTTTCTTATCTGTTAAATGTCATTCATCACAAACTTACAAAAATCAGAAAGTTGATGAAATCTGTAGCCTTGTGCTGCATTCAGATGTTTAGGTCAAATGAAGACCATAGGGGAAAAGTAGCCTGAGAGTATTTTTATGGAAATATATGTGCTCTAACTGATGTCTATTAAAAGGATTCTAATGGATCGTTAAATGGAATAGCGTCAAAAAGAAATGTTGCTGCATTAATTGCTAAACTGACTGACAAGGGCAACCTGCTCCCAACCACTCATTTATCTGCTTGACAGGCTGTTTTGAGAATTAGTTAGTTAGTCTGTACTGCACTTTGAATGTGTAAAGCGCTATATACGTGCTAGGTATTAGAGAACTTGAGGATTTCACGAGGGAACAAGATGTGTCTTTTATGAGATAACTATCTCATTATAAAATCCTGTTACTTGCCTTGAATTAGCTATCTTATTGTAAACAGCACATCTTTTTTTACTATTGAAACACAGCCTTTAGAACTGGTCTTCTGAGTTCAGGGTGGTCTGGTTGTTTAAGCATTAGGCTGGAAATAATTAGACTCTCCAAGAACCAGGAAACACCTAGAAGTTCCCTACATTAAATCCTGCCTGGTTTGACTATACCCTTCATCCTTGCAAATTAGGTGAGTGAGTTACTTGCAGTTTGTGGTGTGTGGATCTTTTGTATGAGATCTTAAAACCTATATTCTCTCTGCTCTTGTGGCCATTACTAGTCCCATGGTACTTTTGCAAGAATGGGTAGTTGCCTTGGTTTCACTGGCCAGAATAATTCCTCCCTTCCCGCTCCCACAAATACATCACAATTTCTGTGCAGCATATTGTGCGCTCGTTATCTGATTAGTAGTTATCCTCTGATCTTAGAAAAAGGCTATATAATTGCCTTATGAATGTAGTGAATAAAGCGCTTTGGGATCCTTGGAGATAAAAAGTGCAATATCAATCTTATAGTAGAACCTCACTAAGTCTCAGTTTATTAATTTGCAAATCAGGGTGGATTTGATTTAAATCAAATTGATTTAAATTGTGAGTTAAATCACTAGTCAGGAAGACTCAATTTAATCATGGTTTTCTACATAAAAGTACATTCTTGTGTTAAGGTTGTAACAACCAACATTCTTCATAACTCCGAGATAGATGTAGGTTTCATTTTTAGAAGGTACACACTATACATTTTTAAAGTGATTCATTTTGAAAACTTTTCAGATTAGTTTTACAGCTATATCAGAAAATGAATGATTGGTTATTTCATTTACCAAAGGTAATTGAAGCAAGTATTTATGAAGCCACCGAGAGGTCAGCTATCTCCAATTCAACAGGTTAATTATTAATATTTGGAGGATTTTCTTGTCATGCTGAATTAGGAGGAGAACATCACCAGACAGATATTTAAATTGTTTCAGTTAACTAAAACAACAATGTTATATATTCTGGATTTTTTCTTCAACAGCAAACATATAATATTTTAACAAAACAAGCATATGAATTTTTGAATTTAGTTAAACATTCAAGTTTTTTAAAATCAGGTTTGTTTTCATTAACATTATTTTTAACTAAAATAGTTAAATGAAATATTTTTTAAAAAAAATTAAATCGACTATGTCAGCCAGCTCAACATAAGAAACTTAAAATATTGCTACTGCAACTAACTCAGTCATCTTCACCTTCATTTTCCTATTTGTTCATAATCTGGAAAAGAACACAAGTTTTTATGCTTTTTCAGGTCCCAAACTATTTCTCAATTTGAAATGAATCAGTCCAAAGGAAGAAAATGTTCTTTCTACACAGGCAGAAGAAGGTACTGCTGATAAAAGTGAGATTATCACTTCAACAGTCTCTGCATCCAGGTGCTTAAGTGACTTCCACCAGTTCACTGGTGTGACTTTCTTTAAAACATCATCAGCAAACCGATATTTCTTGAATGGTTCACCCTTAGGTCTGAAGTTGATTATAGTTGGCATTATGGAGGGGTGTCATAGCCAGCTCCTCTTCTTCAGCAGTTAAGGTTTGACTCTGGTACTAAGTATTGAGAATATTTGCAAGAAAATGAGCTTGAGATAGTGCTTGTCCCTTTCATTTTTTTAATGCTTGTAATTTAAATCTGTCATTGCATATTTCTCTTTTAGATCTCACCCCGTTCCTTCCAAATTTCAACATCAGCAATAAAACAGCAATTTCCCTGCATTTTGTTCAAAGCTACAGAGATAGGCTTCAGGGTCCTCAGCATGTGTTCAATATTTCTCATAATCCCAGTGTTGAGAACTTTGGCTGTAACAGTGCCATCTATTTTCTCACAATATTGTTCACAAATGGTCTTATATTAGGCCAGTTCTTGATCTAGTGCTCAAAACAGTTCACTACTGAGTTCCATCACACGTCTTATGGGAGAGCTAGCTTGGTTCCTCCCACTTTCATTCACAGCAGCTGGTGCAAAGTAGTTGTTACAGAAATATTTTGCAGTTTCAACAACATTAGCTTTTATTTCTGAAACACTGAAATCTTTGGCTAGGAGGTGCATCAAATGAGCACTGCAACTATGTTGTTAGCTTGGGACTCTCTTCTAAATAATTTCTTCTCATCTTGGATACATTTACAACATTGTCTGTGACCAAGCTACTTACTAGACATTTGAATTTTTTTTCACAGTGTGTTATAGTTTTTACTGCTATTTCTTGTAAATATTCTGCTGTGCGTGCATTTCCTGATGTATCAATTTGTCTGTAAGGAAGACGTTCCATTCTTCTGTTGTTACACAAGCACATATAACAGGATCATTGTGGACATTGCTCCATCCATCATGACTCAGGTTAACAATTTTACCCTCTAGACCTTTTGCATACTGTTCAATTTCTCTTTCATACATTTTATCCAGCAGTTTGTCTGCGACATCTGCTCTGTCGGGTGGACTGCATCCTGGTCTTAATGACTGAACCATATTAATGAAGTGTGGGTTCTCAATGATACGACATCAATTACCTCTTTTTGTAATTTGCTGGTTCTTATCACAAGCTTACTTATGGTTGTTTCTGGATGATGAAGACTTTTTTTTCTTTTTGCTACAAGTGATATACTGTCACTATGTGACATACATGATGTGACTGAAACACTATCATTGGCAGATAACTCAAACTATAGAAAATGATGGTGGTTTTGAAGGTGGATAGTCTTCAGAATCCTTTATACTGAGAATGGATTCTCCTAAACAAAATAAGTCAATGCAGTTATTTAATTATTATTACCATACTGTTCCTTTAGTATTACTCATTGCATTCACTGACCACTGAGCACTACTTTAAAGGTGAAATTGTAAAAGGAAGATCTGCCTATTTCATCTATTTATTTTTTTATCACAACTGCATCTAAAATGATAGTACCATAGACTAACAACTTATTTTTTTCTCAAACATGAGAATTCAGGAATAGTCCAGAAGGAAGGCAGGCAGTGCTTAAGAAAAAAGTATGAAATAAAAAAGTTTACCAACCTGAAGATCCTGCATGTTCAGATATGTTTCTTTCATCATAGTTGTAGTCTATGAACACTTAAACTACACAAATTAAAATAAAAGGGGAAATTTTATTTTATTATGCAGTAGCCTTGATGTTTTAAAACTGATTGCTCTCTTATTTGCTCATTTGTAAAATTCTGTAATCCACAATGGGTAGCCCAGTCATTAGTACACATTAGCAAATTCTATTCTGTTACTGTTAACATCAAACACAAAAATGAGTTGGAGCATTCTCATTCAGAGCACTGTTTCAGAGTGGTAACCGTGTTAGTCTGTAGCCACAAAAAGAATGAGGAATACTTGTGAAGCCTTAGAGACTAAAAAATTGTATTTGGGCATAAGCTAGAACCCACTTCATCAGATGCATAAATAGATAGATAGATATACAGAGAACTCTAAGAGACTAATTGATTAGTCTCTTAGAGTTGGTATGGCAACTCCACCTTTTCTCTTAGAGTTGGTATGGCAAC
>ML677349.1:2924003-3020897 GCA_007922305.1 Dermatemys mawii | reverse complement strand
TCTAGCCCACAAAAGCTTATGCCCAAATAAATTTGTTAGTCTCTAAGGTGCTAAAAGTACTCTTCATTCTTTATTCAGAGCACTATATATTGTTAATTGCTAACCTATTTTCATAATTTGTTGAAGTACAAGAACACAAAGTAGATGGAACAAATAGAAGGAGAGGAGTGGGGAAAGAAAGAAAAAAAATATGGAGAGGAAAAGAGGTGTTTTTATAGAAAGATAAGAGGAGAAAATAGAGTGGCATGAGAAAATGGAGAGAAAGTGAATAGGCTTGGATTATAAAATGATTTAATTAATTGTTTGGACAGTTCCAGTAGTCATTAATCTGTTTTATTGTATTTGTTGTCTCCCAAGAAATGTGCAAGATTATTTTATAGTACCAGGGAGAGAAAGGCAGGGAGCTCATATTAAAACTAATTGGAGTTATGTGCAGAAAGATATTGCAAAATATTGAACACCTTCTATTCATGTTAAAGTGAATGGGAGTGAAAGGTACTCAGTACCTCCCAGAACTGGGCCCAAATCCCACACGTATTGAGGGGTGAATAGATCCTACAGTAATGGGGAATGGTGTGCTACTTTTGTCAATTTGTCTATATGCAAAAAAAACCCTCCAGTTAAAATATACCAGTTCTAAAAGGAAAAGAACCCGCAAATTTATGCCCTGATTCTGCAAATCCTTATGTGCATGAGTAGCTTTGAGTTCAATGGACCTACCCATGTGAAAAGTTATCCATATGTGTAAGTGTTTGCGGGATTAGGGCTTTTGGTTCATTTGGCTACCACATACCATATAATACCATATTCTGGCATTATATACGTTCTATATAGATTTTAAACATATTTCATTGGAATATTTTCTTTCAGATCGTGATGCTGTTTTGGAGCTGGAAAACAGATTAAAGGAAACCCGGAAGACCGCAGGAAGTAATGCATTATATTATGCAGGAATGTTTCTGTGGCTGATGGGTAAAAATGATAAAGCAAATGAATACATTGACAGAATGCTGAAAATGTCTAATGGCTCTAGAGAGGTAACGTATATAAAGGTTTTTCACCCATAAGACAAATGTCTGGCTGAAGTTCTCAATATTTAAAATGAAATGTGATCACAACATTCATTAATGGTAAAAAATAAATCAGCAAAACATAGTATACTATACCTAAACTTAGATTTACGTAGATGTAAATTTCTTGTTTCATACACAAGCAGAGGCAAGAGCTGTTTGATGCTGTTTTTAAAACAATGTGAAGTGGATGTCTCCACCTCAGTCCAAATCAATATTTTTTTTGCAAAGGAAAATAACTACATGCCGAGTTTTTACCGTGAAAAATGGCACTGGCTTTACTCGTGTACACTGTGAACAAAAAGATTATTACTGTGTACAAATATATTATTTGTTGTAAAAACTGATGAGGCATTTTTCACAGTACACACATGATCAAAACACTAGTGTGTGTGTGTGCGGTAACTGACGTGAAATGAATGAAGCAAATTGTTTCATCACGGTGCTGTGAAGTAGGACAACTATAACACAAGTATGGCATGATGGCAAGCTTCTGTTGTAAACGTGAGGTAACTGACGACATCCACCGACATTGGTGAAGTTACTTGATCTAACTGGGCCCAGATCCGGTCCATAATTACACAGATTACCTTGGAATGTGTGCAGTTTCTGAGAAGGCCATACAGCCTGTGCTAGAAAGAGGCCAATCCCACATTCTGATGAATATATTTTTGGAGGAATTCAGCCAAGGAAGAGTCAAGATTTTTCCTTCTCTTGAATTCCCTCCCATGGATTTCATTACAGAAGAAAGCAGTCTGGCCACAGAAGCAATATTGAAAATGCAAAAAATTAGACAGGCTGGTCACGTCTGTCACATGTAGACACAGGCCACAATGTGTGGATATTAATATATTGAAGTTTTGACTGATACATAACAGGTGGATGACAAATCTGTCCAAATTTCTCAATTTAATCCGTCTGTTGATGTTTAGCACGCTGAGAATTTGATAATTTGACTCCTAATTAAATGGAAAAGACAACAATTTAGTCTTTTTCCTGGATTCATCCATATACATTGCCAATGGAGGATGACCCTTTTAACAAAGATGGTATGCAATGGCTAATTCAAATGTTTGCCAGAATACTGACTTTGAAAATGTTTGGGTCTCGATCTGTCATTTCTGTCAATATTAACAAAAATCCATTTTATAATCAAGATAAGGCACTGAAGGGTGTGCTTCGTTGTGCTAAAATGGCACCTCTTGGTTGGCTAGACTCTTTGCCATAATGCTCATTGAATTTTAGTGAGGAGGATGCTTTTATGCTTAAGGTGTAATTTTAAGGACAGGTATGTTGTTATTAGGCTGCATCAGTTATTGCTGTGCATAGCTGAAAGTGACGCTGCTTTCTGATGTTATACCTTTTGTGACTTTAAATAATTTTCAAAGGTGCTTAGAGATCGGGAGAGGCATCTTTTTATTATTTTTATGCATTTAAATATTTAAACAAAAATAAATGTACTTGAGACAAGAAATTAAGACTTTTCGCTGCATATTATGATTTGCTTATTGTGTAATTTAAAATATATGGATTTCTTTTTAACTTTACAGGGCCTTGTGCTTAAAGGATGGATATACTGTACATCTGACAAACAGCATGCTGTTAAGAAATCTATCAAATACCTAGATGAAGGGATCCAAGACACCACCGATATATTTGGGATGATGGGAAAGGTATGATTGTTCTTTTGAGGTTTTATTTAACTCTGTTTTATACTTCCCTTCTTACTTCACTCATTGTCATTGGACTTCATTTTTGATAGCGAGGACACAGGACAACTTCCTTTTCCTGTGCCCACTCATAGCAATGTTGACCCCTAGGTTGTTTTCCAGAAATAAACAGCCTGTTTTCAAAGTGATCTAGGCACCTAAAGGTGCCTTGCGAGATTTTCAGAAATGCCTAAACAAGTTTGGTGCATAAATCCCATTAACGTCCAGCTCCTCCCTTGCTAGACCTAACCATGAAAGTGGGTAGGGAATGGGAGATACTGGGGTGCAGTTCTCTAAAATTGTTACTGGTGAGTCTTGTGATGATTGTGTGGGTAGAGCTGGGAGGCCCTGAATTTAATCCCCCTTCTTGTTGGCTCCAGTTGCCGCAACAATAAGTGATCTGGATCTTTTGCTGGTTCAGATAATGAAGAAGATGGTAATTAGCTACCAATTGAATGATATTCCATTAGCATGTCAGTACAATCTGCCACTTTCCTGAATCAATGAGATTGTTTTTCTTTTCTTTTTTTCTTTTTCTTCCATAGGCAAGATATTTCATGATACAACAGAGCTATTCAAGTGCTCTGGAAGTAGTTAACCAAATAATAGTCAATTTTTCTGGTTTCATACCAGCATTTATCCTCAAGATGAGGCTATTTTTAGCTCAGCAAGACTGGGAGCAAACTTTAGAAACTGCACTAAGGTAGGGGATAATAAAATCCAAACAAACCCAGAAAAGACGAAGATATGTAATTTCCTTTCTAAATTCTGTTACATGCCTCTATAAAGTTGTTACACGTATATTTGTAAAGTAAGAGTATATTTCTTGTTCCCATTCATTTCCTCAAAATACATTTAACAACTTAAAATATTTTAAGCAATTTTCTTCCATGAGGTCCCAGACTAATTTTTCCTGATATTAAGCACAGTTTCATAGTAACTGAAGTGTATGTCCCTGGGTGTGTTACTTATATCAGAGTGTAACTTCTCAGATTATGTCTACATAGCAAAAAAGCCTACTCAGCAGTGTCTTAGAGCTCAGGTCAACTGCCTTAGGCTTGTAAGGCTTGTGATATGGGCTGAAAATGGCCGTTGGCTCTGAGATCCTCCCCTCTCAGCAGATCTCAAAACCCAAGCTCCAGCCTGAGCCCAAATGGCTTCCTAGCTATTTTTAGCCCTGTGGTATGAGCCTTGTGAGCCCAAGTCAATTTGATCTGGGCTCTGAAGTGCACTGTCATGGGGTTTTATTTGCTGTGTAGATGGACTCTTGGATACTTAGAGCCACAGTTTTTCCTTCTCTACTTTCTGTTTTTACCACAATTAGAAATGTAGAAATGTATCGATTATGAAGCTTTCACTCAATGATTGAATTATCTTTCAACATCAGAAAACAAGCTGAATATATTAAAAAATAACTGTATGTTCTGTATTCTGTTTTGCTTTGTAAAACTTGTATGCAACTTACATATAATAATTATTGTTTAAGAATCCTGAGTAAAGATGGGACCAATATAGATGGACTTCAAGCTAGTATTGTAAATGAGCTTTCAAGAACTGGAAACTTGAATGCAGTGAGTATTCTATATTTACGAGTATTTGAAGTATAAAGTTGAGACCTTGACTTTTTTGGGATCTTTAAATACCTCAAGAGAAGTGGTTTGAAGAGGTTCTAATCCTAGAAGACATCCCAATATTCCATGAATCCCAAACCATCCTCTGTCACCATCAGAGCATATCCCTATATCTCCAATATCAGTGTTATGCTTTCAGTCACACTTGATGCTGGTATGCAGTCTTCAAAGCTCACCTGTATCAATCCAATGTTTAGACTTCTTCCAGATTTCTGAAGTGCAAGGGATGGAACAGATGGTCTTCTAGAGGTGCTTTTTAGCTCAAGTGGTTCTGTGATTCTAAAAGCAATAAGAGGAAATGTAGTTGGTGGGAAGGCATATGAGCCAGTTTATTGTTAGTACCCTAAACTGTTATAAATGTACTTTTCTAAATCTCAATGTTAATTTACTTGGCTAACTAATTTCTGCAGTTAGAAAGGAATTAATCCAGCAGCATGATGGAAGGCTGCAACAGAACATTCATAATTTTGCTGTAGAACAGAAATACAGGGAGATTGTGCACCACTGTCATGTGACATAGCAGGTGCAGGCTTTTGTGGAGTAGGGATTGGAATAGGCTGATGAAGAGGCAGAGGAGAGATCAGTGGGTTCATGATTATGAAGTCCATGGGCTAGAGTAGGAGCCGGTGAGTGGTTGTGCAACTGCCGTGTATCTTGTCTGCTGATGTTACTGCACAAAATTCTCTATTACATACATTCAAAGGCACCCAACTACTCTACATTTCTTGCTGGCACGCTAGGACATCCCACCTCTACCTAGTTCCTAGGGCTCAAGGTGTCAACCTCTGTCTAGTTCAGGGGTCAGCAACCTAAGGTGCGCATGCCAAATGTGGCATCCGAGCTGATTTTGGATGGCACGTGGCTGCATCTCAGCCCGCTGCCACTCTGGGGTTCCTGCTGCTGGCCCCTTGCCAGCCAGGGTCTCGCCGCCAGCCCCACTCAGCACCCTCTGCTAACCTGGCTCACAGCTCGCAGCGGGCTGAGACCCCGGCTGGCAGGAGCCAGCGGCGGGAACTCCAGAATGGCGGTGGGCTGAGCCGCTCAGATGGCTTTCGCCGCTCTGGGATTCCCACTGCTGGCGTCTTGCCATCTGGGGTCCCGCCGCCGGCCCCGCTCAGCCCACTGCTGGCCTGGGGTTTCCTTCATCCAGGCCAGCAGTGAGCTGAGCGGGGATGGCGGCAGGGACTCAGCTGGCAGCAGAGGTGAAAGGAAGTCAATACGCCCGGTACGGCGTACCGGCAAGAGCGGATGCGCTGTACCAGGGCAACCCAGCTTCCTCAGGGGGCAATTTAAAGGGCCTGGGGCTCCCAGCAGTGGCCAGAGCCCCAGACCCTTTAAATTGCCACCAGAGTCCTGCTGCTGGAGCCCTAGGGTAGGGATGCGGGGCTCTGGGGGCTATTTAAAGAGTCCAAGGCTCCCACTGCTTCTGCCACCCCAGCCCTTTAAATAGCTGCTGGAGCCCCACTGCCACTACCCAGGGCTCCAGCGGCTATTTAAAGGGCTGGAGCAGTAGGAACAGGGGAGCCCAGGGCTCTTTAAATAGTTCCCAGAGCCTGGGGTAACGGCAGGAGTCCAGGGGCTATTTAAAGGGCCTGGGGCTCCCACTGCTTCTACCATCCCGGCCATTTAAATAGCCACCGCTTCCCTAGGGCTCTGGCAGTTATTTAAAGGAAGAGGTGATGGAAGCAGGTACCTTTTAAATAGCCTCCAAATCCCTGGGGTAGCGGAGGGTTCCAGAGGCTCTTTAAAAGGCCCAGGGCTTCAGCTGCCTCTACTGTCCCGGGCCCTTTAAATAGCCACCGGAGCCCCTCTGCTGCTGTAGCTCCAGCAGCTATTTAAAGGGCCTGGGGCAGTAGAGGCAGGGGAGCCTCGGGCCCTTTAACTAGCCCCTGCCACTGCTACCCTGGCGAGGAGTGGGGGGGAGAAGAAGGAGGGGGCACTTTTCTACAGGACAGGCTGGGGCTGACTCTGACCTCCTCCCCTTCTGCCTGAGGTCCCTCCCCTTCTGGGGGCCAGAGCTGGCTCCAGCTCAACCCAGACTAGCACACGAAGCCTTAATGAATGAAGACTTGGCACACCACTTCTGAAATGTTGCCGACCCCTGATCTAGTTCATAGGGCTCAAGGCATAACCTGATTTATTTTAGCACCCCCCATTCCCAGTTTCTGTAGTTCCAGGTGAAAGACACCTAACTTTACTCCTCTGTGGGCTCAGAGCAAACACCCATTCCCTGTGGACTCAGGGCTTAATCTTTTGTGGGTTTACAGGGTCTTTTACCAGTGGAAGAGTCTTACACAGTATTATTCTACTTAGCCTCTATTAACAATTAACAATTGCCAAAAAAAAAATGCATATGCTAAACATACAGTGATCACCACTCCCAGTCCCAATAAGGCAGATGAACTTTTCTTGATGGCCAGTTAGGATCAGGTCATCTGGGGGACTCCAGTATTTGCATGGTATCATTGGCAAAATGTTGAGGTCTGGCAGCTCTGATCTTGAGGCTGTGTCCTGGAGTTGGTTCCAAAGAACTTGCTTTTGGACCCCAATTTATATAGTGAAACTTGAGTCTTGCTTACTTGTACCTTAACCAATCATTTTACTAAAATATTTACTAAACAGTTTTCTAACCAGTCCCAACCTATTGTAAAACAATTCTTTAATTATACCTCAACACCTTAATTGATTTGCACCTAGCAGAATTAGCTATGCAACAGATAGAAATAATCAAAGAACCAGACAGAGACCACACAGATTAAACAATAGAGAAGTAGGGACCATAAAGGCAAAACAATAGAAGTATAGATTTTACAATCACAACTGTTGATAAGTGATTTCTTGCCAGACAGGATGCTGTCAAACTAAGTTTTCTTTAACCATCTTAAGATCTGTTTCTTTATCTGGTGATGGTGGATGCTATTAGGACTAGATCGCCTTCTTAAAAGCCTGATATTACATTGTTTGGATGTAATTTAGATGAAATGTGAGGATGTGACTTTCTGCTTCTTGGCTAATGGCTGCTATTCTCTGAATGGCTGCAGGCAAAGGCCTTACAATATGGCTAAAGGAAAAGGCTTTATCTGAATGAAGGATTCTATATTCCATCCCAACACAGTCCCCTCAAAGCCAGTCAACTCAGACTTTGTTTGGTGGTCATGAATTTTACCTGATGTAACATTCAAAGGACTCTTGTGTAAAGAATGGTAGTATTATCTGAATTATTGTTTCTAATTTTGAAATAAATTCATTAGTTCGTTCAATATTTTTTCTGCAGGTATCATTTCAACTTAGAGATTTTATTCATTCTTTGGAAACTAAGGAACCTCAAAATGCAGACATATATCTTCGAAAAATCATTGTGGTCAGTCGATTGGTAAGCATATTTGTTTAAAAAGTGATAGTAATTATGCATCTGTGGAAACAACTACATAGTTGTGGTTGTGACTAGTTTTCCATTATAGGTCTATTCTGTACCTCTCTGATTCAGTCTCAAAAAAGAAAAAAAAAATCCTTTTCAGCTTAAATGTTGTTTGTGGTATCTCATGAAAGTACTTTTTTTCTTTCTGTAAAGTTTTGGTGCAATTGCTCAAAACATATGAGAGAGATGAGAGTTTTGAAAATGTAGGTTTTCATTTTGGCAAAAGTTTTAGTTTTTTAAAAAAAATCATCTCCAAATGTTTTTATTTAATTATTTTTTTTATATTCATCTGCACTCAATAAGAGCTACTTCCTGGGAGTGCTTTCCAGAACATGACATGCTTAATATTAGAATTCTTTGCTCTGGGCCTTATCATGCCACTCTAACTCACATTGAGTAGAACCTTACTTCACAAATAGTCCTTTTTGCCTCAATGGGGCATATCACAGACAAAGGTAATACTGAGCAACACAACACGAATAATAGTGACAGTATCTGGCTTATGGATTTTAGAACCTGTCCATTATTATGTTTGTTAAACATTTATATTTCTGTAGTGTCTGGAGACCTCAACCAGGTTGTAGCCACATTGTGCTGGGCAAATACACAAACATATGGAAAATTACAGACCTTTCCCCAGAGAACTTACAAACTTAAAGGTCTGACATTTCTGCAAGTTCATAAAATCTACAAGGCTAAGAAGTTTGCCAGCATAATTCTGAAGAAATGTTGCAAGCGGAAAACCAAGATTCATTAGTTAGCACAGTGTTATGTGGCATAGCTATTATCTAGAACAGCACTCTTCAAACTTTCAGTGCTGCGGCCCCCTTTCGCGCTCTCCCCTCCGCTCGCAGCCCCCCGGGGTATGTCCACCGAAATGCTGCCGAGTAGAAACCTTCCGCTTTCTTTCGGCGTCATTTCAGCGGGCCAAAAATAGACTGCGACTTCAGCAGTCTCCCAGGAAGGGTCAGCGGCAGCGCTGGGGTCTCGCGCACCCCAGTTTGAAGACCACTGATCTAGAATATGTCATTCACATACTCAGAGAATTTTACAGGAAATAGAACAAGGAGTACTTGTGGAACCTTAGAGACTAACAAATTTATTTGGGCATAAGCTTTCATGGGCTTTTCTGTAGCCCACGAAAGCTTACGCCCAAATAAATTTTAGTCTCTAAGGAGCCACAAGTACTCCTAGTTCTTTTTGCAGATACAGACTAATACGGCTACTACTCTAAAACCTGTCACAGGAAATAGTTGCACATAACCGAGGAACCAGCATTTTTCCATAACAACTTCTACCTATACCTAGAACTCAATTATTCTGGATTTGTTATAGGTGATGTGGATTCACCCTTAATATTGAAGACAAGCTCTATGAATATACATGATATGTTTGGCCACCCATTGGATATTCCTCAGAAATAAAATCCCAGCCTCATTGACTTCAGTGGAGCCATGATTTCACTCCAAATATTCTATTTACTGCTTGGTATTGCAAGCCAGTGGGCATATTTTATTTTTAAACATTTTGTAGATTTGCTATATTTAAGTACTTATTTTCCCCCTGTTTTATCTTGACTGAATTGGAATTTCTTGTAAAATTTGTGTTTCTTTATTTTGGACTATTTTACATTGCTCAGCAATCCATGTGCATTTTTTTACTTTCAGTGTGGGAAGAATCAGCAAATCTTGCAGCTAATATATGGATTTATTGAACGCTCGTATACAAAATTAAAGTCTTCAGATGCATGTTTTGCTAATGAGCTGGGATATCAACTAATTCTTCAGGGGAAGTGGAAAGATGCTTCTGTGTGGTATAAAAGAGCAATGGAGCTGGATGAAAGCAGTGTAGATGCTCTAACAGGTAGGGTTGTTTTGGTATTTTTAAGAGAACTGTGATAATTTTAAGCTCTTTGGGGCAGAGAAACTGCCTTCTTTTGTGTTTGGGAAGTGTTAGCACATTGTGGATGCTATTGGAAACAAATAATATTTCAAGATGCCAGCTTTTTTTTATTTAAATGCAACTGGGTTTAATCAATGTTCTTGGTTTTCCTTTTATGCATTAACATTTGTATTTTTACATATACTCATATATATGGAGTATGTGGGCCAGATCCTTGGGCTGGGGTAAATCCCTTTTGCAATGCTTCAGTGGTACAAAAGGGATTTATAACTGCCCTAAAAGGGCAGGTGCGGGATTCTTCTACCAAAGCTGAAAATTTGATATTACAAGCCCATAAGGTCTTTTGTATGTTTACATGGATACAAATGTCATCCATGTTACAAAAATCTGAAAACAAGTCGTCCCTGTCTACTAACTGCAATAAAGTTTTCAAATGTGCAGGAATTTTACGAACTTACAATCTATGAAGGCCTTTATTCATCACTTCAGTCACAGCTTGTATTCACATACACTGAATCTCGTCATGAAGTCTCTGTTTATTATGCTTCTCATAGTGTTTTTTCTTCTTTTGGTGGCTACAGTATCTGCAGCTTCTGATTTCTAAGTGCAGCCTTTTCAGTTCCAGCTCTGTTGGTGCCATTGTCGCTCATGCATTCCTGCATCTGGGCACTACCTTCCATACTCCTGAACAGCTTTACCTGGACCTAAGAGCTTTTCTAGTTTTGGCCTTGTAGCATCTTCCTCAAGGCACCCAAACCTGTGAGCCACTGTTACCCCCGTGCCTCAGCAAGTAAGAGCGTTGCTGCTACTAAGCTGTATGTCAGCCTCCTGACTCACCAGCTTGTCTGTTTTCTTGTTCAGCCAATTGCAAAGACAAAAGTTTTTTTACATTTACAGGAAATAATGTTGCTCTCTTCTTAGAATCATAGAAGATTAGGGTTGGAAGAGACCTCAGGAGGTCAACTCCCTGCTCAAAGCAGGACCAACCCCGACTAAATGATCCCAGCCAGGGCTTTGTCAAGACGGCCCTTTAAAACCTCTAAGGATGGAGGAAGATTCCTCCACCTCCCTAAGTAACCCATTGCAGTGCTTCACCATGTCCTAGTGAAATAGTTTTTTCTAATACTGTATCCAACTTAGACCTCCCCTACTGCAATTTCAGGCCATTGCTCCTTGTTCTGTTATTTGCCACCACTGAGAACAGTCTAGATCCATCCTCTTTGGAATCCTCCTTCAGGTAGTTGAAGGCTGCGATCAAATCCCCCCTCATTCCTCTCTTCTGCAGACTAAATAAACCCAGTTCCTTCAGCCTCTCCTCATAAGTCGTGCCCAGCCCTCTCATCATTTTCATTGCCATCTGCTGGACTCTCTCCAGTTTGTCCTCATGCTTTCTATATTGGGGGGTCCAAAACTGGATGCAATACTCCAGATGTGGCCTCACCAGTGCTGAATAGAAGGGAATAATCACTTATCTCAATCTGCTGGCAACACTCCTACTTTTGTAGGCAGCATTGTAAGTTATTTACATGCCAGATATGCTAAACATTCGTTTGTTGTATTGTGCTTCGGCCACCATTTCAGAGCACATGCTTCATGCTGATGATGTTCATTACAAAAATTATGCATTAATTTAATTGGTGACTGAACTCCTTGGGGGAGAATTGTATGTCCTCTGCTCTGTTTTACCCTTGTTCTGCCATATATTTCATGTTATAACAGTCTTGGATGATGACCCAGCACATGTGGTTCATTTTAAGAACGCTTTCACTGCAGATTTGACAAAACGCAAAGAAGTACCAATGTGAGATTTCTAAAGATAGCTACAACACTCGACCCAAGATTTAAGACTCTCAAGTGACTTCTTCGAGCATTTTCCCACATGAACAGTGCTGTAGGTGTGCATATGCCCCATGCACATAAGATGAGATTTGTTCACCAGTGGCCTCTAGGTCTGCACTGTGCCCTGCATGTCCTCAAGCTCCCCACCCAAGGGCATAAAGGATAGAGAGGGCCCATCTGTCACTC
Source organism: Dermatemys mawii (assembly GCA_007922305.1). NCBI lineage: Eukaryota > Metazoa > Chordata > Testudines > Dermatemydidae > Dermatemys > Dermatemys mawii. Next base: position 3,009,142 of record ML677349.1, on the reverse strand, counting down.
AGTTCCATCTTACAACCTTTAGCAGGGTGATGGAATTTCCTTAGTGTCCTGTGCTACCCTTTAGTTGTATCTTTCTCATTCTTCTGACCATTAGTGTTAGTTCTTATAGTTATTAGTACCTAGTTAGGCCATTGGCTCTTTTAACATATGTGAGGGAATTTAGTTTCCTCAAGTTACGTTGGTACTGTACTTAGGCACCATCCATGTGGTGGAAGCTAAGTCTCCAGATTCTAAAATCTTTCTAGCCGGTGTGGCAGCTATCCCCTTAAATGATGGGTACGTTAAGTGTGTTTCTGGCCATGAAGAGGGACGTGTCCCTGAAAAATATTTGATCTGTAGATTTTTTTCAAATGTCACCTACCAGGCTGGAGACGTCTGATTGAAATAATTTTTGTTAAAGTGCTAAATAAAAGGTGTGCCTGTTTCTGAGACCCCTTTGTGAAAAGAAGCTCTTGTTGCTTCAAACCTTTATTTAGCCAGTGGTCCTGGATCCTGAGTCTTCTTGGACTCAACAAAGTCTACTGACATCATCACACAGATCCCCTTGGGTCAATCAGTTTGCTCCTCCTGCCCATGCTAGGAAAGAATACTATTCTAAGACTGTGTCCTGGCTCCAATCACTTTTGCCAGTTTATAGAGGAGTTTTTTGATTCAAAGTCAGCAAGGGTTTGTCTCTCTCAAGAGTGGTTTGATACCATGAATCATTGTATATCAGCTCTTAAGATTCAGCCAAGGATACCAGAGAAAGTTTGTCTCTTTCGTATACATGTGACCTCTTGCACATACATGACATGGCCGTGTCATGTCTCTGTCCACTCTAACGATTACTAAAGTTAGTCTATCAGCCACATAGATGGTGTGAATCTGCAAGTAGTCATTACTGAGAACATTTTGTGATCACTACTCTGGTGGAAGGATCCACTAAATGTCTGCTAGGGTGTGACATGGGGGTCTCCAACTCCCCAAACGTTCCTGTGATAGACACCTCCAAATATGGCCAGGGGACACATATGACTCATCTGCAGACACAGGGACTTTGGTCCCTGGCAGAATCTCAATTACATATAATGGTGCTAGAACTCAGGGCCATTTGTCTCACTCACAAGGCACATCTGCCTCTCATTCAAGGTATATTATGTAAACAGACAAGGAGGAGCAGCAGTATCCCCTCTATTTTAAGAGACCATTCTCCTATGGGAATGGTGCGTACTTCATCGCATCAGCCCTGCACTTGCCCTGGGTTCAAAACAACTTAGATGGTCAGCTTAACAGAAAATGCTCTTCCCTTCATGAATGGATCCTCACAGATTCAGTTCTTGGTGGAACACAAACGTGCCCTATGAATTTCCACCAATTAATCTAATCTACATGGTCCTCACAAAAATAAAACAAGGCCTGGGTCATTTCAATAATACCAGCACAGACAGACCAATTTTGGTATTCACAGCTGGTGCACCGATTGATTCAAGAACCGTTCAAGCTTCCAGTCATTCCAGACATATCACAGAACCAAAATGTGATTCTATACCCGAAAGCATCATCTCTGTATCTGACCGCTTGAACATTAGCTGGCTAATATTAGAAGATGGATACTGCGCTACAGTTACGATTTTCTCATTCAGAGCAGAAAGCCTTCAACAAGGCTTATTTCTGTGATCAAGTAGAAGAGCTTTTCGGTATCGGCTTCTTGCCATAACCTTCTCCCTGTAGAGACCTTTATACCAATCGTCTTAATAATTTATGTTTGAAACACTCAGGTCTCTCTGTTAAAGTTCACTTAGCAGCCATATCTACCTGCTATCCTCCCATAAAGGGCCACAGAGTTTTTTCCCCCATTCCATGGTGACCAAATTTTTGAAACAGTTAACACATGTTCCTACCTGTTGAAGGTTTTTACCTGAGACTTAAATGTACTTTTACTATCTTTGCTGAAGCCTCCATTTGAATCTGTTTTCTTGTTCTTTGTACCATCTGTTTATTGATATGGAATTCTTGGTAATCATTACCCCTGCTCTCTAGATGAGGCAGATCCCAGTACTGATCGCAGGACCACTGTATAGCACCTTCTTTATGGAGAGCTAGTCTTCACACCCCAAATTTCTAACTGAAGCATCTATACTTCCATTAAATCCAATGTATTCACTTGCCAGTGTTCTTTCCTAGACATCAGTTGTCTTCTGCAGAAATTAAACTTCACATTCTGGATGTTTTCAGAACTCTTTCCTTACTGTCTGAAAAAGAAAAAACACAAATTATCACAATACTTTGTTTATTTTGGTGACAGATCCAGAAACCAACACAGAAACTCTCAAAATAGGTGTCAGACTATATTAGGATTTCCTATTAACTGAACAACTTAACTTCACCATTTCACATCAAAGCACATTCTTCTAGCTCAGGCAGCCTCCTTGACCAGTAGGGATCTCTATGCTTGAAGTCTGTACAGCTCCTACTTGAAGTTCAAGATATTATTACAAGATATTTCTCATGTTAGCCTTTAGAGCTGATGCCCAGTTTGGCAAGGCAGTTTTACAGTCCTTGTTTAGATGGGATTCTAGCATTCACCACTTTAGAGTGTCCACTGCATGACAATCAGAGTGAGATCTGTATGAAAAAAGAGTAACTGTGGTCCTTCTAGATGTTTTGTCCACATGGATGCCATAACCTGCCCTCCTTCTCACTAATGCAGAGTCTTGGGATTTTGTATTGGTGAAGGAACTGAGTGGAAGTTGGGGCTGCACTGCCCTTTATGCCACGAATGAAGGGCTCATGGATATGCAGGGTGCATGAACAGCCCAACAAACATTGCTGGCCCACAGAATCCAATTTAATGCACACAAGGTGCTTGTATACCTAGAGTGGGATCATGTGGACAGAACATCTCAAAGAACCAAATTACTGTAAGATAAGTAACCTTTTTATTGTTGTGGTTAAATGTTCTTTTTATTGTATTTCTAAGCACTTGACATGTTATTGTATTAATATCGTTGCATTACAGGTATTATTTGGTGCCAGGTGCTGGAAGGGAAGCTGGATGAAGCAGAGCACCAGCTGGAATTCTTAAAGGAAGTTCAACAGTCCATTGGAAAATCTGCGGTTAGATATAGAAATACAAATGTTTACTTTATTTTTGTTCTTTTCTACATGTGTTCATTTCTACACATGTTCCAGGCACACTGCACACCTTAAAAATTCTGTGCAGTTATGCTGGTGTAAATCCAGAGTAATTTCATTGACTGACAGAATCTGTCCCACAAACATTCACAAAATAAATTAAATCAATCTTCAGAACTAGACTGCCTAAAAACCTTCCCAACTCCACTTCCACACACAATTTGTCCTCCTGAGGAAAAGCATGAAGGGACTGCTCGGTCTTGAAGTATGTTCTGAAGGCTACCAAATCTAGGCTTTAGATCAAGGTGAAATAAATGTTCCAGAATCAAGGATCCCTCACAGAAGACACTACTGCCAAGCTTCTTTCATTTAAACAGGGTTGTTAGCTCTAGCACATTTTTGCGTTTGTATCACCTGGGAAACAGTCAGTCTTTTATGCAGATAGTTCCTACCATTTAGGGGTTTATAGGACAAAATCAATATCAAATCTTCCTCTAGAAATCGATTAGCAGCCAGTGCAGCCCCTGGAACACAAGTGTAATGTGCACCTAGTGTGGGATGCTTCTTAACAAGCGGACCACATTCTGCTCTAGCTGTACTTTCTGAACACTTCTAAATTGCAATACCATCTATGGTTCAGTCATACAAGATGCTGAATACTCCATCCCCAGTCTAGCAAAGTATTTAAAGCACATGCTTATCTTATGGTTGAGTAGTGTCTTACACTTATTTGATACTTATTTGCATGGATGTAAATGGCTATACAAAGCCCTAAAGATCCAACATTTAGACAAGAGATGGGATAGTTCCCAAAATAAAACACACAGTTTGATGTAAATGAATGTAAGTAGTCTAAAACTACCTTCATATGATCTCTCTGTGTTTTCCCTGAAATCCACCAGAGCTATGTGCATTTATCCAAAGACAGCATTTGTCTTAATATAGTAAAATATGGAATTTTCCTTTTTATAGATTCTAGTTTATCTTCAGGCAGTTATTGCTTCAAAGAAAAACAAGGATGAACCAACTGCAACTGCCCTTCTGAATGAAGCTGCAGAACTTCATTTTTCTGCTTTGCATGGCCTTCCTCTGAGCATGGAATACTATGAAAAACTAAACCCCATGTTCTTGATTGAAATCGTGAAGGAATATTTAGTCTTCTGTCCCAAACAGGTGGGAAATATTTTAGATTAAATATTAGTATTGATTTATTATCTATTTATATTTAACTTTTGATACTGAAATTTAGAAATCTAGATGTATAATTTCTCCAGAATACATGCCCATAACTTTAGTTGATCTTATGAGACGATATATATAGAGAGAGAGAGATAGGGACCAAATGGCTAGGCAGCAATCCTGCAGAAAAGGACCTAGGAGTTACAGTGGACAAGAATCTGGATAAGAGTCAACAGTGTGCCCTGGTTGCCAAGAAGGCTAACGGCATTTTGGGTTGTATAAGTAGGGGCATTTCCTAGGGAAGTGATCATTCCCCTCTATTCGGCATTGGTGAGGCCTCATCTGGAGTACTGTGTCCAGTTTTGGGCCGCACACTATAAGAAGGATGTGGATAAATTGGAAAGAGTCCAGCAGAGGGCAACAAAAATGATTAAGGGGCTGGAGCACATGACTTATGAGGAGAGGCTGAGGGAACTGGCTTTGTTTAGTTTGCAGAAGAGAAGAATAAGCAGGGATTTGATAGCTGCTTGGGTTCTAAACAGGATGGATCTAGACTGTTCTCAGTGGTAGCAGAACAAGCAGTAATGATCTCAAGTTGCCGATGGGGAGGTTTAGATTGGATATTAGGGAAAAAAAATTCACTAGGAGAGTGGTGAAGCACTGGAATGGGTTACTTGGGGAGGTGGTGGAATCTCCTTCCATGGAGGTTTTTAAGGTCAGGCTGGACAAAGCCCTGGCTGGAATGGTTTAGTTGGGGATTGTTCCTCCTTTGAGCAGGGGGGTGGACTAAATGACCTTCTGAGGTCCCTTCCAACCCTGATATTCTATGATTTAGAAGTGGAGAAAAGACTAGACAGCAATATATTTTCCTTTTTAAAATACTACGCTTCTGGAAAATATGTAGTAAGGCCAATCTAATTCTTAATTTTTCATAGCCTAGGTCACCTGGTCAAATTGTATCTCCCTTTCTTAAACAAGCAGCTGTAATTTTGAATCCAGTGGTTAAAGCTGCTCCTGGTATGCTAGAGCCTCTTTATCTAATGGCACAAGTTAAATATTTATCAGGTAAGACAAGACCATGTTGTTAAATCCAAAGAAAAGTAAAAATGTACATGCTAAGAAATGATTAGGCTTAAGACTCATTGACAGCTATGACACATTCTGAAAATTTGGATTAAACTGAGTTACTACCTTTTGATGTATGCAGTGGTGTTGTAGCTATGTTGAACCCAGAATATTAGAGAGATAAGATGGATGAGGTTATATCTTTTATTGGCCTAACTTCTGTTGGTGAGAGAGACAAGTTTTTGCGCTTACATACAGCTCTTCTTCAGGTCTGGGACAATCTGGTTCAATAAAAGTTATTTCCTTGCCCACCTTGTCTCTTAGTACCTTTTGATGTATTATGTTTCTTTGTGTGCCTCAGTTTGTCCAATTAAATTACATTACACCACAAAATTTGAAAGATGGATGGATTTTGACTCTGGCTCATGCAAGTGACAGTTTTCAAGGATAGGAGTAGTTAAATGTGTAGGAAATTGTCATTATTTCATCTCTGATAATGAAACTAAGACAGAAGAAAAAATGATCATTAGGAATATGTTCATTACTGGGATTAAACCAGCCATTACTCTTTCTCAAAAGTGGGGAAAAAATGCTAGGATCTGATTAAAATACTTCTCCTGTTGTATTTCCAACTAAATAAATACTTCCTTGGCCTTATGGACACAGATCCAGTCTCCAGAGGTTGTAATGAAAGAGCAGAAAATGTAAATGACTGCCAAAAGTTATATAAGACATTTGTGGCATTAAGTGTCTGCATTGAATGAGGTGGGTCTCTGTGGGAGCCATTACTAGCCTGGTTGGAACTACACCATCCTTTAATTAAATTATCTTGTAAAATGCCCCTTTATTTAAAGTTATTCCAAAGCAGTACTGGAGAACAGAAGAACTGGAGAGCTACTTCATTGTTGAAGTCAAAAATGTGACACCACCATATAATCGCAGTGCGACATCTGTATTTCACACTGTAAAGCTGACATAAGATTTTGCATCTATATCTTGTCACCGAGACACAATGTACTCATATAGTCCTCTAAAGTATGGGGCTTATATATTGTGACAAAGCTCCAAGTTTGTACTTGTGGGTCCTGCGCTTCCTGGCAGATTGAGGGGCCTCAGAAACTCATTTAGGCCCCAGAGTGACCTCCCTTTCTCAGTATAATTGGCAAGAGTCACCGCCTAGTGAGTTACCTTCATCACAGGCCAGTATGGAAGATGGAAAAAGGGGGGAGCCTGGGCCCACCCTCTACTCCAGACTCCAGCCCAGGGACCCTAATAGTATCAGCTAAGATGGCTGGCCTTTTAGGCACAAAACACAATACAATTCCCTGGGCTACTTCCCCACAGCAGTCTCCGCTTCTTCAAACCCCACTTCACCCTTACCTCAGGGCCTCCTTCCTTTTGTATGATATGTTGTCCACCACTCAGTCTCACCAACAGCACAACTTCCTCTCACAGCTCCTGACACCCACACCCACCTGACTAACTGGGAGGTTTTTATCTGGTTTCAGCCAGTCCCTGATTGGCTTCAGGTGTCCCAATTAGGCTAGCTGTTTCTGCTCCTTTCTAGAAGGTTCTTAATTGGCCCCAGGTGTCTTGATTGGCCTGGAGTAGCCTTTGTTTGGCTATCCAGGGAACAGGGACCTGCACATCCTGAGACTAATATACCTGCCTTCCAGCACTCTCCTATATCCTTCTGGTCTGACTCCGTCACAATATGTATAGGCAATAGTTAGAGACTTCCCCTCTCCAGGGATTTATTATCATTTCTAAATTGATGTAATTGATTCCAAGACATTACAGTGAGGAATGTTTTAAAGTAAAAATAATAATAATGTAAAAGCATGAGGCAAACGTCGTAACAATGTCAAGATATCTTACCAGAACTATTTTGTGCTGCTCTCCTACTCATTAAACATTGTATTTCCATTATTCTCATTTGGGGAAAAAACAAAAGGTTGTTTCTTCTCTCCTTTGTCGTCTCTCCTGTTCTTGGTTGCTGGGAGAGAAGTACAGTAATAGTCTGGTAATTCCTACTCCAGGAGTCGGAATGCTATTTCCGTGCATTACACAGCAGGGCTTTTCTGATTGGTAATCCTTTAACTGCCAAAGACCCAAGCAGAGCAAATGAGTTTTCATCAGATCTGCAAAGTCAGTAAGAACTAAATGTAAGACCATGAAGAATATCACGAAGCTATAGAATATATTTGACAAACTGGCATGTTGGACGTGCTCTATACATCATGTTTTATTTGTTTTATGCTCTCATTCATGAAGAGGAATTATATGCTTCATAGGTTAAAGGCTCTGACTCTTTTCTCATATGAGATACTGACAGTATCAGGACCCATATCAGATGTTACGTTTGCAGAATACTCATGTTGCTTATTTAAGACAGTTCGTAAGAAAAGCAGGTCAAAAACAAAAGAAAATGATCAGTTGTTTTTCAGGTGAGTTGGAAAATGCACAGGGTACTCTGCAACGTTGTCTAGATTTGGACCCTACATCAGCAGATGTCCATCTTCTAATGGCCCAGATCTATCTATCTCAAGGAAATTTCAAAGAGTGTTCTCATTCATTGGAGTTGGGGGTCAGTCATAATTTTCAGGTAAGACCTAGTACTGACTCCAAAAAATCTTTTTATTTGAAGTATTTGTTCACAATATACAATACACTGTGTGAGTTAATCCCTTATATGTTGTACTAAACATTTTCCTCTTAGGAAATATCCTTAAATAACTTACACTCCACAAAAGTGAAGAATGCAGATATACTAATACCAGCTTCAGCAGTGACATATAACACCATATCCCATTTGTTCACTTTTATATGTTAGTTCTCTCAGAAAAGTTGGTACTCCCCAACCAGTGAGCTTTCGTGGCTGTCTGCTTATCACAATATCAAATGTATGGAAGGAATTACAGTTAAGGGTGTGGTCTAGTGTCCTGAGTGTGGTCACTTTTCTTCTCCATATCTGTAGTAACAGATGCCTTCCTAACAAAGAGTTACAATATTTATGATCTTGAGGTATTTTCTTAGGTTTTTTTTCAAGTGAGCGTTCTTGAGTTGAAAGAAATTTATCTATCTCAGAAGGACTTTTATGTAGTGTTCCAAGTCCAAGTGGTTTCAGTGCACTTGACAGTTCCACAGTAATTGTTTCATGACTGCCAGCAATTGAAAACAGACTTTGAGTACTTGCAGAAGTAATCATTGCAGGATCAGACTCTGGTTGCAAAGTAACTGAACTTTTGTCATGATCATACAGCATATACTTACTACTTTTGTCAGGTTCGTGATTATCCACTGTATCACTTCATCAAGGCCAGAGCACTGAATAAAGTAGGAGATTATCCAGAAGCCATAAAAATTTTAAAAATGATTATCGGTTTACTTTATATGAAGCAAGGTGAAAGTAAAAGGCTCCTTGGTACCAGTATAACAACCAATGAACGGGTGTCCATATATCTGGAACTTGCAGAAGCTCTTCGACTCCATGGGGAACTGGTAAGAAATTGAATATAAACTACATTTTCCGTAAGGAGAGTGTCATAAATAAAATTTTAATTAAAAAGCAGGGAACGTTACAAACAGCGTCTCTGGAATGTCAGGGAAGTTCACAGTTTGTTCCTTGTAGGTCCCAGGCCTCCTTCTCAGGACCTGGCTGTGCTGCAGGCATGCTGTGGGTTGGACACTTGCTTTGGTGGTAAGGCCACACATCTCCGGGTTTTGGGTGATGGGACTTTTCTTCCCAGTGTCAGTCCCTCGTCTGGTTAACATCTCCCGCACAGTCTGGCCTGAAAGGACCCTTGGCTGAAGCAGCCTTACTCCCAGCAAAGAATCTGCTCTCCCTGGGCTATCTCTCTGGCTCAATGGCTGCAGCCCTTCTTCCAGCACCCTGGAAGATCTGCTCCCTGGGCTGCTTTTCTCACTCCTCTGGATCTGGCATGGTTCTGCTCCCCTGCTCAGCTTGGCCCCTGCTTTCTTCTTAGTTTGGCCCCACTCTGTCTGACCCAGGCAATTCCAGCTCACATGGAGTTCAGCACCCATCCTGGCCTCCTGATTAGCCCGCCCGTCCTGTCAATCAGGGCAACTTGGAACATTTGTTCCTGGTCTCTGTTTTCAGTCTCAAGGTCCTGATTTCCCATCGACCCTTTCCCTCTTTTGGCACTGGGAGCTAGCAACCAAAACACTCCCACTAAGTTTTGGTAAGGGGACAACAGGCCCCTTACATATAGGGATTTTGAACCCAACAGCATAGTTGTAAATACTCTTCAAAGATGAATTCTTTTTGGTATACAGCCCATTTGTCATAGCAAGTTCTGCATATATTCTATATGATGTAACTATACTCTGTAAATTTTAGGAGCTGTAGAATTAGTCCAAGTGTCTCATTAGGCTCATAACTTCATTAGGCTATGAAAATTGCCTGGTTTCTTTAGCAATACAATAAAGATGTTTCCAAAGTTCACTAAAGGGATGGTTGATATTCACTTTATCAATTATCCACAATATATTTATATAATATTGTTATAATATAATAATATATACTATAATATAAGTAATATAATAATATATAATATAATAATATATAGTATAATTAATATATACTATAATATAAGTAATAATATACTACCTCTATACTACCTGTGCGCTACTTGATGGCAATGAATTTGAAAGCATGTGTTTATATAGAATATGCCTACATTTTAGTGGTTTCCTCTAACATACTGGGTGAAATTAATGGGAATTTTGCCATTGACTGCAGTGGAACCAGGATTTCACCCATATTGGATATAGTGTACCATACCTAGTATGTACCTCACTACATAGAACAGATATAAAAAAAAAACCTTGTTATTTTATACTATGTGCAAACAAGTTTTATATATAGATCCTACAACTAATAGCTGAGAACTTGTGTGACTAAAACTTTCCATCTCACTCTGAAAAGGCTATTTAAATAGTCATTCAGAAAAGGCCATTTATAGTTCTAACTAGAAACAAAAATTACATGACCTAATAGGTACATTTTAATCCCTCATTTCAAATTTAAAATACCTATACTAATTGGAAACAGTAGTATATGTCATCTCATGTATTACGTGTGTATACAGTGTCCTTATCTTAGTCTAGAGCCTGATCCTGAGGTGGGACTTTCACTTCAGTGAGAACTGTAGGCACTCTGTATTTCTCAGAATCAAGTGATTAGAATATGCACTGCTTTGGGCGTAGCACATAGTGTCCTCTGTAGTGGACATTAAATTATGTGTAGTAAAACTTGTCATCAGTGGGTTAACTGAGATATGTGGCAACTGCAATAAACCCAAAATGAAGCGCATTCTGACACACTTAAAAATATCAGGAGAATAGGCAATGAAGAAAATCTCTTGGTTTGTTGGTGTCTTTTTTCCTTTGGTAACAATAGCCTCAATAGCTTCCGGTGTCATTCTTATTTCCTCATGGAGAATTTTAAACTCTGAAAGAGCAGATAAATTAAAATTTATCTTAGTCTGTGCTGTTCTGAAGTGCTGAACATTCCCTCTCTTGCCTCTTAAAATATATATTGCTTATGAGAAAGTTCACCATTAGAGTTGGGACAAATTGGTTAATTGAAATAAAGTGTATTAGGCTGAATATTTTCCCAAAATAACCTACTTTCAAATTGCTGTTTGCTATTGAAAGGTAGATAGCACGTATTGTCTGAAATATTTACATAACTTACAAAGGAGATAACTATTGCTTATATATAGCAAATTCAAAAAATACAATATATCACAAACATTCAAGTTACTCAGTTATAGATTAGCTTAATAAAGCCTAAATGTTATCAATACTTCTCTTTTTTGCTTAAGGAAACACTTTTATTCAGTGCCAGATATAACATTGCGTGCTGTCAGATGTTAGAGAATCATACTGTCCTTTGTTTGCATTGTAGTAGTGCCTAGAGACACCAGTCATAGACCAGGTCCCATTGTAGTAAGCACTGTACAAGCACACAACCACAGGCTCATGGATACGTGATCCACTCCCAGTGCAATGCTGATCAGATGCCTTGAAAGTGGAGAGGGACTGAGAGGACTGAAGTACTAATACCAAACAGTTTTCTATTAATATTCTAACGTGATATGTATAGTATGAAACATTAAAGCACACAACCAAAAGACAGTACATGTCCCGAGGCGCTTACAATCTAGGCATAAGACTGATCATATGGATACAACAAACAGACAGGGGAAATACAAGGGAATGGTGAAGGTAACAATGAGACAAAACTGATTAGCATGAAAAGAAAAGCAGTGGTCACACTGTTTGCAATAATAGGGTTTGGGATTCAATTGAACCTCCAGTTTAATATGAAATGAATTGGGTTTGACAAGCCCAACTGCTTTAAAATGAAATACATTTTGCATCAGCTAACCCTTTGATTGTAATAGAGTAATTTAGTTACAAGTTTACTTATTTTTTAATATTCCAGCATGAAGCTACTAAAATTATGCAGGATGCCATTAATGAATTTAGTGGAACTCCGGAGGAAATCCGCATCACTGTTGCTAATGTAGATTTGGCTCTCAGTAAAGGGGAAGTGGAAATAGCGCTAAGCATGCTGAGAAATATCAACCCAAGCCAGCCATATTATACTGAGGCTAAAGAAAAGATGGCTCAGATTTACCTTCAAATACGGAAAGATAAGAGACTATACATTGGATGCTATTGGTAATATTGTTCAAGATTAATTCTGTTAAAAATGTTTACTTTTTCAAATATTTTATTATAAAAATAGTGGCTTTATATACAGAAAAAAATGCTGACAATATAGAGCAAAACCAATTTCAGAGACTTTTGGAAGCATAGACTAGGAGTTAAAGTACAGAACTGTGAATTCAGAGAACAAGATCCATTTTCACAAGTCACTTTTTTTATTTCAGTGTTGTCATAATCATTCATATTTTTATTAAGATAACAAGACCTCTAAGTGTCTTGGGAGAAAGAGAAAACATTAGAAACAGTTAAGAATCTTAAGGAAATATATTAATATTTTAAAACACCACAACAAACATTGTTCTGATATAAAATATTGTGCTAAACAGTTGGGATCCAACTGTGCCACCTTTTCCATTCCTGAGTACTGCTTTATTCTGCAGGTGGTACAACTGAAAACAAAAAGGCAATTTTTGGAGTAAGTTAGTAATATGTGTGAATACAGATGGCTGAATTTGCCACTTAATCAAGAATATATATTTCCCCCAAGAGTATATATTTCCCCCAAAATTGGCATTAAGATTCAGATATTTCTATTTCAGAACTAGCTCTTTCTTTATTGAAAGAGGCTTTCATCTTCAGCTAAAGAAGGCAAAAAAGCTTTTCTGTCATCAGAAACATAAAATACTTACTGATTTTGACTGTTGGATAACCTCAGTTGTGTGGGGAAGACTAAGTGCCAGATTCTGTCATTTTCACACTGAGTATGGCCTGCCTCCCAAATTAGACCATTAAGTCAATAGGACTGCTCACAGAGAGCTCAGTTATGTGTTCCCCATTACTCCTGTGTTATGTTGCCCCAGGAGCAACTTGAGCAGGAAACAGTGATTCGCAGAGAGCATTTCATGTGGAGGCAGTTCCTGATGCAGCATACAGCCCTTGGAGCATCAAGCACATCCACCATGCTTGGAGTGTTGGGAGAGTAGAGCTAAGTCAGAGCTTTCTCTGGCTCACCTGCATGGTTAGCTTGCATCCCCTCCCCTGCTAATAACGATAGTTCAGGTAAATGGCAATAGGAGCACAAGGGAGCATCTTGCACTCAGTCATGCTACCCTGTTGCCTGTGCCACAGTTTGACTCAGAGTAAGATACTACTGAAAATGAGAAAAGGGGGCAGAATCTGGACCTACAGAAATAAAAGTGGACATCATGATTCTATGATTACATGGCTGTATATCCCGGGTGATAAATAATTCATTTAACAGCTTTCTGCTGTCACAAATGGCAAAATCCTCAGTCCAGCACCTCTATAACTGAAAGGGATTTTACATAATCATTGTAATGAATTTCCATACACATTAAAAGTATTAGAGAAATGCACTAAATGATGTTCAGAATATTTTTCTCTATGTTGAGAATTGACCGTTGGCATGTAGTTTCTCACTGACCAAATGAGTAACCCATGTAAACAGGGAACATAATATGTTTGCCCAGATGCACTAGCTTTCATTTTCTAAGTTTTAACTTTTCACTATTTCTTGCTCATATTCCAAATATGCTAGGATTCTGGTATTATTTTGGGGGGCTTGTCTATATGAAACAGTTAGTGCAGGTCAAGCTGGGATATAAATCTGCTTCGCTCTAGATTGCTGCCCCATTCACTGTCCCTGTGGACCCTGCTGCTGTGGACTAACAGTTTCGTAGTGCACTTTGATATACTCCTGTTTCAAAGTGGGATAGAACAGTGTGCACTAGGGAACTTTTAGTGTGTGGCAGTGAGGTCCATACAGTTAGTGTGCAGCAGGCTGGTATTGAGTAGATTTCCACCCCAGCTTACTGCACATTAACCATTTGTACAGAAAATACCTTATACAGCAAGACAAGGGGAAGTTGGGTTTACTACTCTTGACTTATTAAACTTGTGCTCTTCCTATTTTTATTTTCTCTCTCCACTCCCCTCAATCTAACCTGCCTGTCTCATCCACCTGTCATGTCTGTAGAGCATGGAATATCATTTTCTATATATTGTGACAAAGCTCTGTCCTTATCTTCATGGATCCTGCATTTCCTGGCGGATTTTTACTAGCCTCAGCGGCTCACTGTGACCCTCCACAGAGCCCTTCTCTCTCTGGAGACAAGGTCACAGCCTACTGAGCCATTTTCATCACAAACCAGTGAGGAGAAGCTATCCTTTCTGTCACAGTCTCTATTGTCTCCCAATCTCAGAGACTAATTAGGGGAGGCAGAAATGGGGGAGCCCAGGCCCACCCTCTACTCTGGGCTCCAGCCCAGGGACCCTAATAGTATCAGCTAAGATGGCTGACCTTTTATCCACAAAACTCAATACAATTCCCTGGGCTACTTCCCCACAGCAGTCCCTGCTTCTTCAAACTCCACTTCACCCTTACCTCAGGGCCTCCTTCCTTCTGTACAATACGTTGTCCAACATATCAGTTTCACCAACAGCATAACTTCCTTCCACAACTCCTGACACCCACAACCCACCTGAGTAACTGGGAGGTTTTTATCTGGATTCAGCCAGTCCCTGATTGGCTTCCGGTGTCCCAATTAGGCTAGCTGTTTCTACTCCTTTCTAGAAGGTTCTTAATTGGCCCCAGGTGTCTTGATTGGCCTGGAGTAGCCTTTGTTTGGCTATCCAGGGAACAGGGACCTGCACACCCTGAGACTAATGTACCTGCCTTCCAGCACTCTCCTATATCCTTCTGGTCTGTCTCCGTCACAATATGTACAGTGCCTAACCCAACCTGCTTGGCTTCTTGGCACTATAGCAATATGCATATTATTAAGTAATAATAATTTCTCACTGGTATTGACAATACCTCCAAGTTTGGTGCTATTTATATTTTTTCCCTCTTCCAGATCCCCGTCACAATATTAAATAGGAAGGAACCTAATACAATTTCTGTGCGAGTTCCTTCCTAGGCACCTCCCCCATCATTACATATTTGATATATTGCTTTTTATCATTTTTCTTTGTTTATGGTCCTTTGGCTATTTTTCACTGTGCAACAATGTTCAGACAAATAGAACTGAAATTACTTTTGTGTGTAAGATTTCCTACATGAAAAAGGATTGAAAGAATTATTTTGTTTGGTAATAGTAGCATCTTTGCTTTGAGGAGCTCAGACTTCTCTAGGGCTTGGGCCTGCATCTTTAGGGGTAATGGAAGTTTTCCTATTGACTTGAATGCAACAAGATCAAGTCCTTAAAAGCGTAGTACTTGTTATGTCTCTTTTATGCCAGGCACAGAGAAGTGAAGTGATTTCACCCAAGGTTACACTGCAAGTTTATGACATAATGAGAATGAGAACCCAGACCTCCCCACTCCCAGTCCCTTGCTAAGTCAGTGTCTGCTAATATTTGATGTAGATGTCTGCTCTGGTGAGGGAAAAGAATATAAGATCATAGAACTTAGGGGAGAGAAAACTGATAGATCAAGTCCACCCCCCGTCAAGTTCATGATATTGTTCTGCCTCTAAAGGACAATATCCAACATGTTAAACTCATACAACACACTAGATCCTAGCCAGAGGGACAACATGCCTGATAAAGAGCCATTATGTATAGCTGGTGTATGCTTTATTCATATCCTCCTTGGACTATCACCAACATTTTCAGCCTCCCTAAAAGATTTTTGTATTTACCAGAAATTGTCAAATCAGCAAATCCCTAGCTAGGGGGCAAAGTGGAAAAACAAAGATTTCTCTTCCATTTACCTACTTAGCTTTCTTCCTGCCTTGCCTTGCTCTTTTATGCTAAATTTATTTAATTTTCTCAACTAGATATAATAAAGAGACTGTCCTGCACAGTAGCGTGATCTAGCCTGAGGAATAATTATTCTGGTATAGCTATTTTAAGTATATTTCCAAGTGTAGGCAAGCCCTTAGATTAATCTCTGGGGGGTAAACTGCTTGAATTTACCCACTCTGAAGTTTTGTCAAATTCTGCTATTACTGCACTATAGTACCAGTGCAGTTTCATTGGTTCTATGAATGGTGGGAGCACTAATGTAGTCTGAGTACAGGTGGTTTTTTTTTAATACTGGGTGGTCTAGATCAGTTCTGTTTAGGGCTAGATGACCTAGTAACAAAAACACACACATTTGGTGCATACTATGCTCCTATCCTTGCGAATACCTGTAGACCTGCCCCAGTGGTAGTGCAATGATGAGATGTTTAGTTACTTCCCTGAGTGTGTGAAGAGGGGCTAGAATCAGACTGTGGTGGTGGAAACGTGTTAAAAATATATATTTTTAATTCAAAACATGCAAACTTCTTCTACTATTCTGTGTAACCATGAGTTCCTATCACTATTATCTTCAATTTTCCATCCCAATTCTCTCTGTTTGTTTGCTGCGCCACGGTATTGTATTTTGTTTTCATTCAGATTGCGCAAGCATTTTGGGGCAGAGGCTGTTGAAGTCGTTGGAGCTTCTCTGACTTACACCGGCTGAAGTTCTAGCACTGTTTTTTTAAATGACAGAACTGATTTTATTTTCTTGAGGATTCATGTATATGTCTTACATTTCATGCATTATATTTCAAAATTTGTTTCTTATTGTTTCTTGATTCTAAATTTTGTTCTTACTTTTTTTATAGTGAATTGTGTGAACAATTGCCAGGTCCTCATACTAGCCTTCTCTTGGGAGATGCCTACATGAATATTCAAGAGGTTAGTATAAATTTGTTTAATAAATCTGTAGTATTTCAAACAAAAATACATTTAACTGAAAATCTGGATTTAAATAATAATCAATTAATAACTAGTCCTTATATAGTAATACACAATAAATGTTGCTGAATCATTGGAAAAAATATTCCTAACTGGTAATATTACACATGGAAATAACTTCCACTTCTGTCACTTACTTCTAGCCAGAGAAAGCTGTGGAAGTATACGAAGCAGCTCAAAGAAAGAATCCTTTAGATGCAGCGCTGGCCAGAAAAATTGGACAAGCATACGTGAAAACTCATCAATATAGCAAGGTCTTGAAAACAAAGGATTTATTTTATTCATTGAGCATTTAAATCATAAGAACAAAAAAATAAAATTGAAGACATGACAGAAGTTATAAATGAATGTTTCATTTTGACCTACTGTAATTCTGTTTTGGG
The DNA here is from genome assembly GCA_007922305.1 of Dermatemys mawii. NCBI lineage: Eukaryota > Metazoa > Chordata > Testudines > Dermatemydidae > Dermatemys > Dermatemys mawii. Next base: position 2,991,954 of record ML677349.1, on the reverse strand, counting down.
GATATTATATTGACATTTTTAAATTTCCTTGTAGGCTATTAATTATTATGAAGTAGCTTTAAAAATGAGTAATCAGGACTTCTTGTGCCATGATCTTGCTGAACTCCACCTCAAACTCAAGAAGTTTAACAAGGCAGAAAGAGTTCTGAATCAAGCTATGGACCATGACTCTGGTAGCATTATTCATCCTTTCTATTAAGTTTGCTCTGTGTAGTATCAAAGCCTGTGAATCATTTACAACATATAACAGGAATTTCTTCATAAATAATTATTCTAGTTAATTATATTTCTAGACTGGGTACACTTACACAAGCCTTCAATAAATATTTAAATTGCCTTGCATGCATGGATTGTCCCAGGCCTTGGTTTACACATTTATGGGTGGCACAAAAATACTTCATTATGTACTCCAAACATCAATTCTTGTTTCTGATATCCAGAAAAATGTCAAATTAGAAAGATAACATGTTACCATATTTACTCTTTCAGTTAATGACTTGCCTTCCATGATGAAGGATGTCAAGAGCCTGATTTTACTTGCAAAGGTTTACAAAAACAATAAAAAAGAAGAAGTGATGGGAACTTTGAACAAGGTAATTCATGAGGTTATAAAAGGCATATACAATGCTAGAGATCTTCCCTAATCAGTTAGCAGCAGAACTACCTTCTTTTTTGAGTAGATGCAGCTGTGTATCCCACTTAGGGTGCTGAAGCCACAGAATTTTGCCTAGCAGTACCTGTAGGAGTGCCGTGCTCAGTCCTTGTGGCTTTAGTCCCTCCCCTGGCTACATGAGGTGGTGTCGCCATCCTGACCCCACCTCAGTTCCTTCTCATTGTCTGTGTGAGCTCTGTGTGATTTTCACCGCACAATCCCTTCTCAGTTTCTGTACATAATTGTATAATCAGTTAGTACCCTACTTAGTGTTAGTATAGTTATTTGGCCCGTGTGATGCCCTCATCATGGTTGAGGTGCTGTCTGTCGTGTGAACAGTCGATCCCCATCAGTGGTCCCCTCATCAGGTTCTTGCTCAGTTTGTCTGAGGGTCTTGCCAAGGAGCAGTGTTTGGTTTGTAAATTGTTCAGAAGAAGGACTCAAGTGGCTAGAGACCTTTTGCCTGAGCAGCACCTCCTGGACAGGCTAGGAGGCCTGTTTAGGCACTGAGGTTTGCATCAGATTGTCTGTCACTCTTGAGGTTGGTGAGTGATGCCACGCTATGTTCTGGGGATGGCATTTCTTCCAAGAGACCGAGAATCTGTTTGCCCTCCTCAGATGTGCCAAGGAAAAGGTCTGATAAGGCCAATTTAACCAATTAACCTAAAATCTAATATTGCAAAATATTAAGATAACCTAATTACTTTTTAAAAAAAGAAAGTAGCTGCAGAGAATGAAATGGAAATTGGATTTACAATATAACAAAAACCTTTCTGAAACATCTTAAGTAATTTAGCATGTATAAATTTTAGACCTCCAGCTGTCCAACAAAATTACGAAAAACTTTTACAATAGTTACTTCATTACTGTTTGAGTTATAATATCTCTTCCTATATGTGTTTATTCCATAAGGCCATTGACATACAATTGAGAATACTGAAGCGTATCCCTTTGGAACAACCTGAATTGATCCCTTCTCAGAAGCAGATGACATCATTGATCTGTGTACAGTTTGCTGAGCAATACCTAATGGAGAAAGAGTATATACAAGCTGTTAAATGGTATAAAGATGCTCTATCTTATACTCAGACAGATAGTAAAGTAAGTATTGTCTCAAATCCAAATCAGTATCTATTCAACAATACTTTAAGCACACATTAAGTTGGAAAAATAGTTATGTTAGCCACTTTGTTGTTTAAAGGGTCTGATGAAAATATATTTGAATATTTAGAATATAAAAAGTACCATGAGTAAATTATTAAACTTGCATTTCGGCAGAACAGTAGTCAGAAAAAAAACCAAATACATACAAGAAGGAAATATTGGCCCAGGTTCTTATTAGCACTTTTTCATTTATTTATTTTATAAAATTCATCCAATTACAAAAAATCATGGAGCTTATGTACAATACAAAAAAAAGACCACAATCCAAAACAAACTAGTATTTTTTTAAGAGAAATTAAATACCAATCCCACCCTCCAGAAGTAAAGCCCTTTCCTATTATACATTGTTCTTAAACTTCTGAAGCATATATTTCTATTAGCAACAAAGAGAGAGCCCAGCCTTATAAGATTTACATGTGCTAAACTCCCATTACAGTTTTGAAGGTTAGATTCTCAGGTCTACTAAGCAGTACAACATGGCCTTGAATATTGATGATGAATTCCCTCTGTGCAGTCAGAACCTCAATTGAAGTCCATAGGAATTTTGCCAAGTTAGATGCCAATGATCCCTTTCTGCAAGAAGGATGCAGTGATGAGCACAACTTTGGAATGCTGTGCACTCTCAGCTTAATAATAGCATAGATTCCAGGGACAGAATGGACTACTGTGGTCATCTAGCCTGACCCCCTCTATAACACAGACTATAGAACTTCCCCACAATAATTACTATAGCAGATCTCTTAGGAAAAACATCCAATCTTGTTTTAAAATTGCCAGTGATGAAATCTACCATGATCCTTGTTGAATTATTCCAATGATAAAAGTATACTCATTGTTAAAAATGTATGCCTTATTTCCATTCTGAAGTTGCCTAGCTTCAGCTTCCAACCATTGGATCATGTTAGACCTTTCTCTGCTAGATTGAAGAGACAATTATCAAATACTTGTTCCCCATTTAGGTTCTTATAGATTGTAATCAAGTCACCTATTAGTCTTCTTCTCTTTGTCACCCCTTCAACTGACTTTACTGGGAGCTGATGGCACCCAGGCATGTCACAGGATCAAGCATCTGCAACTTGGCATGTATTGTGAATTTTCTGTAACTGTTTTACCCCACATCAACTAGTGCTGTTTATTTCTAGGAGAAGTAATGCTATTCCCATCATTTCCGACAATTAAAACTAGACTAGACAAAGCACCAAAGAACACACTAGTGTATGGAGCATTCCACTTTGTCAGGAGGTTGGCATAAATGTTATTATGGGACAAATTTATCCGTGAGATCACTTCACTGAAATCTTTTCCATCTCTAACCTCTGAGATAGGATTCTGAATCAAGAAAGAAAAAAATATGACTCTCTATCAATTACAGTGATCATCGAAATATTTCCCTTCTTTAATTACTTGTCCTTATTTTCCCAGGTACTACTGCAGTTGGCTCGTCTTTATTTGACACAAGGAGATATTGAGTCATGTGAACATCATTGTGCTCTGCTTCTTCAAGATGACAATTGCAATGAAATTGCAACAACGGTATAAATGAGTAATATTTAATCATCTATAGACCAGATTAAAGAATAGTTTTCAATTTTTAGGCTATTCAAAAGACATTCCTCTGTGTATTGGCATAATATGTCTCATGTCCAAGAAGCTACACTGCAATTGATAGCGAAATAGGTTGTAACTACTAAAGAAACTTTTTCCATGAAGAATCAGAGGAAAGGGAGGTCAGTGGAAAGTGAAAGGTAAATGTATACCTCCATAAAAACAATAAGAGCAGAAAAAAATATTAAGCATATACTTACCTGTGAGTAATGGAAAAGTGTTTGCTTTTTTGAGGGTAATCATGTACTTCTATCAATTTAGCACAGGGCAAAGTTTCTCTGATTTGCAGTTCAGTCCATGTTTTATGTCAGTGTTATATTGCATATAAGTGAGATACATGGCTTGTTTACATTGTGGAAGAATGTGCTATAGCAGTTGTGATTTCTAAAGTGCACTAATGTGTGGTGCATTAAGTGGTCTGTGTATACCCTGCTGGTGCACGTGGAAGGTTCCCTAGTGTGCTTTAATGTAGTACTGTTTCAAACAGCACTATATTACTGTCCACCAGCGTGGTCTACACAGACCATCTAATGTGAGCACGTTAGTGTGGTTGAAATACCACACCCTATAGACCCCGTTTCCCCACCAGTTAGACAAGCCCTGAGTCGTTAGATGAAATGGGACACCTGAAAATGAGTTTGGATCCCCTCCAAAATGTGGTTTACTACATGATAAGTCTGTATGATTGTTATTACTTGTTTAATCATGTTGAAAGATACCCTTTCATATTATTCAAAATAACAATTCAAGAAAAACAAAGCCAGCAGCAAACACTCAGATAAGCATTCACCCTTCTTCTACTCTTTTTCTTTCTATCTTTCCCCATCCAATTCATTTTTAGCCTTCTTCAACTCTCCCGGCTTTATAGGTTTTCTCTGAATCTCAAAACCATTCAATGTGAGATTCAGTGTAGGAGATAGCAGGATATATCTGTAAGCAGTGTCAGGATGAGCTCTACCCTGACATGTGGTGGTGAATTGCAAGAATTGCAGTGAGTTGTGGAAAAGAACTTTGGGGCTGATCTTATTTGCATAGGCACACCCGCCGCGCCTGCTCTGAGCTCACAGCAGCCCAAATGGTCACTTCGGCTGCTGTGGGTCTCCCAGTTTCTCCATTATTGGGACAGAAATGACAGTGTTGTTACCCTGATTATGTGAATCAAGGACTGTGGACATGTACTTGTTATGTACTTCTTTGTTATGATGGAGGGATTCACCATCATCTAGGTAGCAATCACTGGGCAAGGGACAGGAGTTCAAAACTCACTGAATTTGGAGAGAGGCTATGGACAGGTATCTATATCTTTTGGTGAGGGCCTTGTCTAAGTGCTGTACAGGCCTATTGCACCTTGCCTTTCTCCTCTGTGGAATGTTAGAGCTCATTTTTGGTTTTATTAAGTCTAGATTCAGCTTGCTAAGCTGAATTCACTTTGGGTCCAGTAGTGCACCTGCACTTAGGGCCCCCCTACTAAAAGTTGAAATCACTTAAGAGCTGAAACCAACTAAGAGTTGAAATCACAGAGCACTGTGTTAAGAAGGGGGGCCTGAAGGTCTATTGCTGAGCAGCTGAATGAGCCGAGCAGTTCCTGAAAATATTGCGGAGCAGCGCAGTTTGTTTGTCGGCTGGCAGGGCAGCCAGCGGAGCAGTTTGTGCTGCTGGCAGAGTGGCTGGCGCAGCAGAGCAGCTCGTGTGTTGGCTGGCAGGGCGGAGTCGAGCTGCTGCTGGCAGGGCGGAGTCGAGCTGCGGCTGGCAGAGCGGCTGCCAGAGTGGAGCAGCTGGCAGAGCAACTGGCAGTGTAGAGCAGTTTGTGGGATGGCCTCGGACCACGTAAGGTGCCCCTTAACCTGCCCTCCATTTCCACCCAGGCTGGGAGGTAAGACTCTTCAGATTGACTTTTGAACTCTGCATTGACCAGGAACAGAGACTCTTGGGCTGTCGGACGTTTGGGACTATTGGGTGATTTTTGGGGTTGTGGGACTCAAGAGCCAAAGGGAAGGACACAGCATATCTGCTGGGAGGGGGGCTTCTGGTTCATGGTTTGTTTTATGAACCCTGTTTGTGGTGTTTCCCCTATATAATGCCACATTGTTTCTCTCTGTTATTAAAAGGCTTTTGGTACACTCGGACTCTGTGCTTGCGAGAGGGGAAGTATTGTCTCTTACAGACGCCCAGAGGGGTGGTATATGGTTGTCCCAGGTCACTGGGTGGGGGCTCGAGCCGGTTTTGTATTGTGTTATTGGAATGGAACCCCTGGATACTGAACCCGGCCCTTACTGCTGCCGACTCTGATGGGCAGAAGGGTTACATATCTTATTACTGAAGTGTATGTTTTAGCCTTGTGATGGATCAGTCAGTGCAGTAACTACTTGTACGAGAAATAACTCACTGGAAGAATTCAATCCCAACGCAGGCACTGATTCCATAAACACATACTCATGTGACTTACATACTCATGTGAGTGGAAGTTTTCTTTGAATTAAGCATAACAATGAATAATACAGTAGTAAAGTAGCCGTTGTGTTATTTATTTCAATATTAAATTCAGGTTTTTTTATATTGGCTTCCATTACATTTATTACACTTCATTTAGTATGCAGAAGATTTTCATTGTGGCAATAACAAACTGCATGGTAGAAGTTGTCTCTGATGCAGCTGGAGATTTTGACAGCTTGGGAGAGGTCAGCTGGGCATTTGGGCTGCTGGAGAGGCAGCTTGGGGAAATGGGATGAGAACATAAAAACGGCCATACTGAGTCATACCAATGCTCCATCTAGCCCAGTATCCTGTCTTCTGACAACTGCCAGTGCTAGGCGCTTCAGAGAGAATAAACAACAGAGCAATTTCAAGTGATCCATCCTCTGTCAGCCAGTCCCAGCTTGTGGAAGTCAGAGGTTTAGGGACACCTGAGCATGGGGTTATGTCCCTGACCATCTTGGCTAATAGCCATTGATGGACCTATGTTCGTGGAACAGCACAGGTCCCAGTACAGATCCTTGGGGCACCCTGCTCTACTGATCTTTGGGTTCATTAAATAACAAACCAGTGAATGAGAAAGGAATACAACTTTAATAAAACAAACTGGAGAGGGTCTCTGGTGAACTGCTGCACACAGCCATGCTGTGTTCCCAACCCCTGCCTTCAGGGCACATCTCTAAATTCCAGAGCATTTCTAAATCATAATCTACAAACATATCTCTACACCTGTTGTTTACCTCTCTCCACTGTGAAAACTAACCATTTATTCCTACCGTTTGTTTCCTATCTTTTAACCAGCTGCTGATTGATGAGAGGATCTTTGCTCTTAACTACGACTACTTAGTTTTCTTAAGTGCCTTAGGTGAGGGACCTTGTCAAAGGCTTTCTGATCGTCCAAGTAGACTATCTCAACCGTTTCTCCCTTGTTCACATGCTTGTAAAAGATTGGCGATGCATGGTTTCCATTTACAAAAGCTGTGTTGACTCTTCTCCAATATATTGTGTTCATCTGTGTGTCTGATCATTTTGTTCTTTACTATAGTTTCAACCAGTTTGCCTGGTAGTTTACTTAGTCTCACTGACCTGTAATTGCCAGGATCACCTCTGGAGCCTTTTTTTAGAAATTAGCATTACATTAGCTCTCTTTGAATCATCTGGTACAGAGGCTGATTTAAGCGATAGGTTACACACCAGAGTTAGCAGTTCTGACATTTCATATTTGATAAGCATGTCAGTACATATTTCTGGTAAAATGATGAGCAGCAAAATAGCTAACAGCCTTGACAATGAAATGATCTTATTTATATTTCAGAGTTAACACAACCTATTTAAATGAAGGGGGATGTTCACATCTCTCAAAACTACTGTTTCATGCTTGTCTGCAACTCAGAAAGGCAGCACTACATCAGTTTACACTTGGTTTGTTTTCTAAATTATTTCAGCAGCCATAATTATTAGAAATATTTTTTAAATGAAAGCTTTGATTCTGGAGCATAATTCTTTAGCAAGGGGTGAATTCTATGGCAAATTGCACAGCTGCAGAATCACAGAATACACAGGGCCCTCAAAGTACAAATCAGAGAACTGGGCTCAAATCCAACAAGAGGCAATATCTGGTCTTTACATTCAACTGTCTCTCTGAATACTGCATAGTTATCTTATTGCATATTTCATATTTTTATTTGGAACACTGTGTAATGCTAGTTTATGCTTAGCTATTTTTAAACATATCCTTTTTTGGCTGTCAGGAATATTTTCAGAAGAGTAAAATAACTTTTACATTTCTGATTCTTTTCAAGGAATTCAACTCAGTCACTTTTAATGCAGTTTTTTTCTGCTCTGTTAGATGATGGCAGACCTCATGTTTAGAAAACAGAAGTGCGAACAAGCTATAACTCTTTACCAAAATGTTCTGGATAAAGCACCAGGTACCTACTATTAAATAGGATGGAGTTTTTTTCAGATTCACCCCATTTTAAAAAGATTAACTAATGAAAATATGTGACAACTCTGTTGTCTTAATTTCATCTACAAGACTTCCAGGAAACATGTTCTTTTCATTACAAGGAGCTTCTATAGTCCCACAACACTTAAAGGAACAAGATGAATGAGTCTGAAAATTTGGGATGGAGACTTTGCCTTGGCACTTCAAAAGAACAGGAAAAACTGGGGGGACTGGGTTTTCTTGCATGTTTTTGGAGCTCTGCCATTTTCCCCTTTGAAAGGCTTAGGGCTGGTCTTCACTGTGGGGGAATCGACTGAACATATGCAACTTCAGCTACGTGAATAACGTAGCTGAAGTTGGCGTATCTGCAGCCAACTTACCTGCCGTCCTAATGGCGGCGGCGGTCAGCGGCGTGCTCCCCCGTTGACTCCGGCTTGTGCCACGGGGGCGCCACGGGCAATCGATTTTCTCGCGTCTTCACGAGACGTGAAAAATCGATTGCTAACAGATCGATTGCTACCCGCCGATGTGGCAGGTAGTGAAGACATACCCTTAGTCTCTTCCTAGCTTTGAATCCTCAGGCATCATTGCAGTACCCTACTGATAGCTGCCTACAGCAAACTATGGCCTTTTTTCACATTTTAAACTAAAATGTAACGTTAATATGAATTTGGATAGCCTGAGTTTTTTCAATACAAAGGTAAAGTTTACTTCCTTACTTTTTTACATTGTTATGTCATTTTAGATAACTTCTCAGTCATGGAAATGTTAATAGATTTGCTAAGAAGAAGTGGTAAGCTTGATAAAGCTCCATATTTCTTTGAAATGGCTAAGAAAAAGTCAACTCGAGTGCTTTTGGAGCCTGGTTATAACTACTGCAAAGGACTTTACTGCTGGTAATTTGTACTGAGTAGTCTTTAGCAATGCTATAGATACCCTGATGAGTAAGGCCATGCAGCCCGTGCATAGCTTGTGTGTGCTGTTTCAAGTTCATTTTGGGAACTGAGCCCTGCAATTTGCTTTGCAGGAATTGGAAGTGAACCAGCATCTTCAGGTTTGCTGGGAAGTTAAAGTTCTAATACAAATTCAATTTTCTGCTGGGGTCAAGGCTTTTTTTGGGAGAGGGCAATGTTCGAATAGAAAAAAGAAACTCAGGTGAATATAGGAAAGTAATGGGTGGTGTGTAACAACCTGAATAGACTAGAACAAACTCAGTTGACTTGAATATATCAAACTCAGTACACGAGAGTTGAGGTTTGATTGTAAATATTTCACATGCCTCTAAAACCAAGGAGTGAAATCTGGCCCCTTTGAAGTCAACGGCAGAAGTCCCATAGACTTCAGTGAGGCCAGGGTTTCACCCAAGATATTTGGATATAATATATTAAACTTCATGTTATGAGGGTCAAATAATGAAGAATGATTTCTGCTTTATATAACACCTTTTCATCTGGGGATCTCAAAGCACTTTCTAAACACATGTGCCCCACAAAGTACAACAGGTAGATATATTACCTGTTTTACAGATTGATAAATCAAAGCAGCAGTTAACCTGCCTTAATGAAGCCTTGAAGTCTGTCTCTGCTTGAAAATGGAATCAGAGAATATCAAGGTTGGAAGGGACCTCAGGAGATCAGCTAGTTCAACCCCCTGCTCAAAGCAGGACCAATCCCCAACTAAATCATCCCAGCCCGGGCTTTGTCAAACCTGACCTTAAAAACCTCTGAGGAAGGTGTCAGGGTTCCCTCCCACCTCTGATCTCTAGAGTACAGATGTATATAAATGTGGGAATGTTATTGTTAAGATTGATGATCACCTACACTCTTGTAACTGCATATTACATATTCTCTCCAAACAGGCACATGGGACAACCCAATCAGGCACTGAAGTATTTCAACAAATCTCGAAAGGATAGTGACTGGGGCCAGAGAGCCCTCAACAATATGATTCAGATCTGTCTAAATCCTGATAATGAGATAATAGGAGGAGAAGTGTTTGAAAGCCTTAGTGAAGAGGACAGGTAAAAGAGAAACCCAACTCTTATGGAATAGAGAAACGTCATGGAATATCAAATTCATTTTCCATTACATGTCTAAGACTAACATAAAGCTTTGGTCATTTCTTTCCCTACTACATGTGTACAGGGAGGCTAAACACAGTATTTCAGTTCAGTTGTGCCCTCTACGCTACATTCACTAACAAAAAATAGAAATGTTTGCCATATTTGTGGGTTTTAAAAAAATGAGGCAAATTTAATGCTTGGGGAAAGTACGGGACTGAGAGACCTGGAGACTGGAGGCTTGTCTTTAGACACAGAACAAATACATGAGGAGTGGCAGTTTAAGCAGGGCTGGCGCAAGCACTAGGTGACCTAGGCAGTCGCCTAGGGCAGCATGATTTGCGGGGTGGCTTTTAGCAGCCCTCGGCAGCAGCTCCTCCGAGGGTGGGCACCAGCAGCGAACATTGGGGCACGGCGCGCTGTCCGTAATTGGGGTGGCGCTCCGCAGCTTTCGGCAGCATTTCAGTGGCCATGGCCGCTTTGAACTGCCAGCGGCGATTTGGCGGCAGCTCTACGAGGTTTTTTTCCTGTTTGTTTTTTTGCTTCGCCGCCTAGGACGGCAAAACACCTGACGCCAGCACTGAGTTTAAGGTGCTTTATCTCTGGTCAGGAAGGGACAATGCTTTGTAATCCTATATGTGTGAGCTATGATGTATTTAGAAGAAGAAATGCAAATCTGCTCTGTTAAATATGGTGCTATTAGAATTAAAAGATATTGCTTTATCATTGGCACACTAGGAATCATCATATCTGATGTTTAATGATAATTTTAACAGTAACTTAAAAGAGAAGAGAGAATCTGAGCAACATGGGATACGCACAGCTGAGAAACTACTTAAAGAGTTTTATCCTCACTCACAAGAGGGACAAAATCAGATGAAGATGTTACAGAACTGCTGTCTGATGGCCACAAAAGACAAAATAAATGTGGAGAAAGCCCTCAATGGATTTGTAGAAATGGCCCAAAATGAGGTAAGAAAATTCTTCAATTCATCTCAAGTTCCCTTCTGGTGTAAAATGCTAATAGATAACATTTTGTTTTTTTCTAGGAGTATTTTAAATTGAGTGCCCACCCAGTTTCTCCTTAATTTTAAGATGATAAGAACTTTGAAATTAATTTAATAGTCACAATAAGGTGTTGCTATTTAAATGTATGTTTTGTTATTTCCTTGTTAAAGGTTCAGAAAGAGAGGGAAAACTGCAAGCTGCAACATCAGCAGGATAGAGATGAAGCTGTAGAATGTCTGCTTTCTTTTTGTTGTCATTCTGCCGGCATCACTGTACTTTGATCTCAGAATGAACCTTTTCTACAAAGTCAGTGGTTGAAATCCTAGCCTCATTGAAGTAACAGAGTTTTTCTCATTGACTTCAATAGACACAGGATTTTACCCAGTTTTGAAAACTTAATTTTCAAAAGGGTATGTTTTATTTGCAAATTGTGTAAAAATAGCTAGTCACTCTAAATAGGTGTACAATTGTACAGGCTTTTCAACAACTGTTAATCAGCAAAGCTGCTACTGCCATAATGAAAATAAGAGGTAGTAGGTTATATATTGTACTTTCCACATAGTCTGGAAATAAGTCAGATCAAGTTATTCTTAATATTATGAAAAGAAAGTAGCTAAGATTTTTTAATTTTCATTGCTGAATGCTTTAATGATCTGATGTGCAGGGTTAAGTTTGGATTATTGAGGTTTTGGTTAATTAAGGGAGTTTTCATTGTAGTCAGTCAACTAAATATTGGGGAACAGGAGTTTGATCCTTCAAGTTGCTGAGCACTTTGGTCCTAATCAACTGAAATATTTATGACATGCTTAATTGTGAACAAAGGAGCACTCTTACTGGCTTCAGTAGGATACATGCACGCTTAAAGTTAGTACAGGCAGAAATGATTTGCTAAAGAGGAGGTAAAATGCTCAGCACTTTGCAGAATCATAGGCTGTCAGGGTTAGAAGAAACCTCAGGAGGTCATCTAGTCCAGTCCCCTGCTCAAAGCAGCATCACCACCAACTAAATCATCCCGCCAGGGCTTTGTCAAGCTGGGCCTTAAAAACCTCTTAGGATGGAGATTCCACCCTAGGTAATCCATTCCAGTGCTTCACTACCCTCCTACTGAAATAGTGCTTCCTAATATCCAGCCTAGACCTCTTGAGACCATTGCTTCTTGTTCTGTCATCTGCCAACACTGAGAACAGCTTAGCTCCATCCTCTTTGGAACTCCCCTTCAGGTAGTTGAAGGTTGCGGTCAAATCCTCCCTCACTCTTCTCTTCTGAAGACTAAATAACCCCAGTTTGCTCAGCCTCTCCTCTTAAATCATGTGTTCCAGCCCCCAATCGTGTTTTTTGCCCTCCACTGGGTTTTTAATTATATTAATGGGTTTATTTCTGTTTTATACAATGATTTATTATTGTACACACCCATCCTAGGTGCTTTCATGGGGATAAAGAGGGGACATTCTTTATAAATGTATTAGAATGTCGTAGTTACATTTGAGGTTGTTTGTTTTTTGCAATTACTTTGTCACCCCAAATACCAATACCCCAGGACCTCTGTTCCAAAACAGAATCCACACATGGATCATGAATATGCTTGGAGTCCTATTGGCTTCTCATTCTTAATCATCATAATAATAAAATACATAATTCTTATATAATGCTTTAACTTGTGGATCCATCTACACTGTGTGATCATAATGGTCTGTCTGAATGGATTCAGTTTCAAGATTGAGGCATTAGATTGTCTTCTCTAATTGTTTACGACAGACTAGATAGTGTAAGGAAAATACTAACGTTTATTTAACAATCTGTTGACAGCCATGTTGTTTTTAATAATCAAAATGAAATTTGATTTAACAATGAAAGTTGTTAACTTTAAAAGTTAGACAATAAAACAGGTAATGTTTTTAGACCATGGAAAGAGCTTAATGTTTAAACAACAGTATTTCTGCTTCTATTTCTTAGAGGGAAAGTGTTCCAGCTATTTTGGCAATGGCCCAAGCCTATATGATTCTGAAACAGACTCCCAAGGCCAGAACCCAACTAAAACGGTTAGCCAAAGCTAACTGGACTTTGTCTGATGCTGAAGAGTTAGAAAAAAGTTGGATGTTATTGTCTGATATATACTGCAAAAGCGGAAAGTATGATCTTGCAACTGAACAACTGAAACGCTGCTTACAATACAATAAGGTGAGAAGAAAAGGTGTTTACAGAGAGATCTTGAAAGGTCAGAAAACATTGTGACCAGTTAGGGATTTGAACACAAATGGAGTTTTTCATTAATAGCCATTTACAATAACCCCAAAAGTAACAGCTGTAAGGAGCAGCTGTAATTTGGAACCTAATTTACAATAAAATTTGGTAATGGATAATAATAATTAATTTAATGATACTTAATGGCAAAATCTTCATCACATTGAAATTGGTGAGAGTTTCATTATTGATTTTACTTTTGTGACCCTAAACACACACACACACACACACACACACACACACACACAAAGATAATACAACAGTAAGGTTGCACATTTTAAATCACAAAAAGCCAGGAAATGCAAAAGTTAAGCTCACAATGGTAATGTTAACTTAGTCATGTTGCACATTCTGTGTTTTAGTACACATCTTCTTATTATCTTAAGAATAAAACGTCAAGCTATACATGTAACAAGAAAACCAGACGTAGGAAACAGTGCAATTTTACATTTATATTTAAATGGAAAATATAATTTGAGCCCTGTGTTTACAATCTTGATCACAATTTAAATTCGCTAAGGTATGAAGGATCATGGCGCTTACGACATTTGGGTATGCTAAGTATTCTCAATCATGATGCAACATTTTGTGGCTTTGTTTTTTTTTAGTCTTGTTCAAAAGCTTATGAATATATGGGTTTTATCATGGAGAAAGAACAAGCCTATAAGGATGCTGCAACTAATTATGAATTAGCTTGGAAATACAGTAATCAAGCAAATCCTGCTGTTGGTGAGTTGAGAAAGTACTGTTCTAGCTCAAGTCCCACTTGACTATCATCCAGCATATTTATTCCTGAAAGTGTAACAAAATTGTGATGATGTAGTAGATGCTTCTGCCTGCCCCTAGTTACACCCATGAAAGGAAGAATCCAACTTGGTTTCCAGACCTACTGCATATGACTGTTATACGCCTTGGGCCAGACCAGGCATGGGCAAACTTTTTGGCCCGAGGGCCACATCAGGGTTGCAAAATTGTATGGAGGGCCAGGTAGGGAAGGCTGTGCCTCCCCAAACAGCCTGGCCCTGCCCCCTATCCAACCCCACCCACTTTGCACCCCTGACTGCCTCCCTCAGAACTCCCCACCCATACAACTCCTCCCCCATGCTCCTTGTCCCCTCCAAAGACCCCATCCTGCCCCTAACCACCACCATGGAACCCCACCCCCATCTAAGCCCCTTGTCCCCTGACTGCCCCCTCCTGAGATCCCCCCCCACCCTAACTGCCCCCCAGGACCGCACCCCCTACCCAACCCTCCCGCTCCCTGTCCCCTGACTGCCTCCAGGACTCCCTGCCTGCTTATCTACCCGCCTCCCGGACTGGCCCCCTTACCATGCCACTCAGAGGGGCAGGAGCTCAGACCCTGCTGAAGCCAGCCACACCGCTGCAGCACTGTCCAGGAGCAGCGGGCCAGAGCACTGGCGGTGCAGTGCACTGACGCTGCGGGGTAGAGGGACAGCAGGGGAGGGGCCGGGGGCTAGCCTCCCTGGCCAGGAGCTCAGGGGCCAGGCAGGATGGTCCCGCGGGCTGGATGTGGCCCGCAGAGCATAGTTTGCCCACCCCTGGGCCAGATTCTGGACTGCTCATGAAATGAGTGAAAAAGTGGCTTTAAGACACCATATACTGGTTCAGTTCCCCCAAAATAATGTACATTATACTAGTAGCTCATAGCTCCAGTGAGTTGTTCCAGCCGCTGAAATCACCAAAGCATAGGGACATATCAGCCATGCCCCTTTTCCCTGGCCACACAGTCTATTCCAGAGGCTGAGAAGCTGGTTATGTTGGGGCTACTATGCCGGCCTCTCACCACTAGAAGGTTCCCTACTAGCTATTTAAGATGAATTTAAGGCTGTTTTGCACACTATAGGATATGGTTTGAGAGTGCAAAGTTCTCAGAATCTTGCAGGATTCAGCCCTTCTCCTTCGAGTGCTTGCTCATGTCCATTCCATGTTAGGTGGAATAAGCCTGCTCCAGGGAGATGTGGCAGGTCCTTTTTGAAAGTAGAAAACCCTCCACTAGAATGACTTACCTGGCGAAGTGGACAAGGTTCTCCCACTGGGCATCTGAGCATAGTATTTCCCTGACATGCTCTCCTCTGTAGTCCATTTTGGAATATCTGCTCCTTCTGAAGAATCAGGGTCTGGCCTTCTCTTCAATCAAGATTCATCTTAGCTGCCATCTCGGCTTTTCAGCTGTCAATCCAGGGTAAATCCGTGTTCTCACACGAGATGTCAGTCAGGTTCCTGAAGGGCCTTGAAAGAATCTTCCCACCCGTTAGGAATCATGTCCTACAATGGGACCTCAATTTGGTTCTCTCCAGACTCACAGATACCACTGAGGGAAAAATTTCATGCACCAGAGCATGTGGCGAGCACACACACCTAACATGGAATGGACATGAGCAACAAACACATCTCAAAGAACGCCAGTTGCGGAAAAGGTAACTGTCTTTTACTGAAAGCTGAATTAGTTCCAAAGAGTGTGTAAACCCTGTCTACTTACCAGGGATTTTTCTTTTAAGGACTTCTGACTTTTCATTTTACTAACATCACACATATTTTAATCCAATTAAAATGTCCTTGTAGAAAATATTTGCACCATAAGTTGCAAGTAGATTCTTTTGAGACAATTCTATTATATCATATTTTAACATAAGTTCATCAGAGTTATTTGCCTGAAATGCTATTTAATAAATAAGTCTTAAGACTAAATGTAGTTTTGTATTCAAATCCAATGAAATCTTTTCCATCCCTTCTGTAGGTTTCAAACTTGCTTTCAATTACTTGAAAGATAAGAAATATGTGAAGGCAATAGAAGTTTGTCATGATGTAAGTTCTACATAAAACTTTTAATTAGATCATGGAATAGATTGTGCCGAATTTATCGACTGCCTATCTTTTCTTTTTCACTAGGTTTTGAAGACATGCCCAAATTACCCAAAAATCAGAGAAGAGATTTTGGAAAAGGCTCAAGCAGCTCTCAAACCCTAGAAATAAAAGTCTGGATAACATGAAATGCTTTGATATCACAAATATGTCAATGAGCACTAGAAATAAAAACATATTTAA
This sequence comes from Dermatemys mawii, assembly GCA_007922305.1. Classification (NCBI taxonomy): domain Eukaryota; kingdom Metazoa; phylum Chordata; order Testudines; family Dermatemydidae; genus Dermatemys; species Dermatemys mawii. The sequence continues at coordinate 2,975,739 of ML677349.1, read as the reverse complement.
AGGAAAGACTATTAGGCATTTTAGATGTTCTAATTAGTACGAAACTCAGCCTTGCCTCTTTGCAGAAATACACTGCTGAAAACTCGTGGTAATAAACAGCTATTAAGATTCAAGAATGGCCATTAAACTGTGTATATGGACTGACAAAGGAGAATTGTAAATTCAGCAGAAGAGTGTATCCTCTTTATCTTATCTACATTATTTACAGGATTCAGTTTAAAAGAAAACAGAGTGGGCTTGATTCTCATTTTTAATAAGCCCCCTTTCTATCGTTCTGTCAGAGTGAACGAGTCTTATAGTGAGAGTTAAACTATGTTTACATACACTTTAAGGGCCCTTTCCCCTGCCAAAGTGGCATAAAGCTGTAAAAGGGACTCAGGCTCAATATATTTAATTTATAATATATCTACATACTTTAAACAATATTTTAAGTACAGAGTTTAGGAAAGTTTTGAAGGTTCCCATTATGGCAGGCCTGGGGACTCAGTTGCCTAGTGAATGTAATAGTTAAAAGTTCTTTTCAGAGAAGTGTGTATCTCTGTATATATTAACTTTATAGTTTTTACCCAGTGACTGGTTATTCAGATCAGACACCACGTTAGTGTCTGATCAGCAAATATGGTTTAGACATTTCTATTAATAAGACTAAGCCATTCTTTTGAAAAAATCTATTAATCTAGGCTTTTTAAAAAAAGAACGTTTTTGAACTTTATTTTTAAAGATTCTTCATTCATTTATATTATTTTACTTTTTTTAGTCACTGGGAATTCATTTTAAAATATATGTATTTTTAGATATAACAAAAATTTTCTCCACAACTTACTCTAATTCAGGAGGAGCATTGGTTGGCAGAGAGAGAAATGTCATTTTTATTCACAGCTTCTTCAAATAATCAAACAATTCAGAGCAGTTATATTGAAATAAATAATTCATCCTCCAGCAACAAAAGCAGAAAGTGAGACAAAGAAAAGTAATTTGTCCCTTTTCCTTGGTTTATTGATGACTGAGACCAATGTATAAAGTAAATTAAACGGATTAAAGTTTTGTTTGTCTTCATTATTATGCATCAGCAAACTCTTTTTGTTTATGTAGTTATGGGGTTCTGTTAGAGGTGGATAATCGCATCTTGCCTAATTTTGAGCCAACTTTAATATTGAGTTTGAAAGTTTTTAAATCAAGCTTGATTGATTGTGAGTTTGCATTCCACCTAGATAAGACTGTGAGAAGAGGGTGCAGAGAAAGAAACTTGAATGAAAAATGAAATGCCAAATGCAGGTTACTTACACAAGTGTAGCTTTTGGCAGGGATCTTCTCTCACCGATACATAATTCTGGATCTGATTTAGGAAAGCACTTAAACGTGTTTCAGTTCATCCCTATCAAGACAACACTTAAGCACATGTTTAATTTTAGCACATGGTTAAAGTTAAGTATGTGTTTTAAGTGCTATCTTGAATAGAGGATGCTTTACTGAGTTGGGGCCATAAAGAGAGAAAGGAAACAAAGTTTTTATTGCAAAATAGAGAAGAGTCTGAACTGCAAAGTTCAAAGTCAGACTTTTTGTTCTGTCTGTTTTATATTGAGAGGTTTTCTGTGATAATTGGAGTTGGATGTGAGGTTTCCCAAGGTCTGGGGATATTTGGATCCAAGGTTTTGGTTTGAACATCTCTCTAATTATAGTTTAAGTACCAGTACACTCTATCTACTAAGAAATCCAAGTAATTAAAAAATGGTTCATAGTGTTGGTAAACTTCAACTAATAATTGTGTGTTGAATTATACACAATAACTACAGTGAAGTTATTTTTCGTGCACATTGTAACTGTACTGTAAATACAGTCCAGTAAATGTATAGGATTTTGTGGCACATACAAATATCAAAACTACAGTACAGTTATCAGGAAATTAATATATCTACAGCATATGAGATGAATGAACTTCAACTTTGGTTTTCTGAATCTTTATAAACAAATTGGTCGAGACTTACAAAATCTCAAACTCTATTGTGTTCACCCAAGGCTAGTATTTACAGTGTTCCATAAGTTATGTTCTATATTTTGATGAGTAGAATTTAACAGCATGGGACTTGTGATGCCATGGAAATATCCTTTCCATATTCCTGGCCATGAAATTTGGAACTAGTGAAGTAGAGACATGCCGCAGAAAATCAATTCCAGGTTTTATTAGAGCCTTAGTCGGTGATGGAACAGAATATTGTGAGATTGCTTAGTTCTCTGTAGATGTCTAGAAAAGCTACTAGTTCTTCGACTTAATTCCCCAGTGAAAAATCCCCTTCCTTAGCCTACATCTTGTATCTCATAATGGCTAGGCAGGTGGTGCGCTAAGGCTATTGCTTCCTATGTAAAATGTTCTTGTTCTACTTCTCTTTTCCAGCCACATCCTGTGTGAGTTTCACCTACTTGCTGCATCTAAATTGTGAACCTTTGGGGCCAGGATTGGATTCTTACTACTTGTTTTTACAGTAATTAGTCCCATGGAGCTCTGGTCTCTGTTTGGAGCCCACAGGCTTTACTACAATACAGTACAAATAAACAATCTTTCACATTCCCTTTCAGCCCCTTCATTCTGCCAGTGACACCAGTCTCCAGGCTTTTTTTCCTTCTCCCATTATTGACCTTATAACTTCTTCCATGCATAGGGTGACCAGATGTCCCGATTTTTATAAGGACGGTCCCTATTTTTGGGTCTTTTTCTTAATAGGCTCCTATTACTCCCCACCCCCGTCCTGATTTTTCATGCTTGCTGTCTGGTCACCCTATCCATGCAACTCCCTGTTCATGGACCAAATTTCCTAGGGCATTAGCTCCACCTCCTCTCTTCATTCAGATACCTCCCACCTTAAGATTCATTGTTTTCACATGGCAAGTAAGTATAGCACAGAACAGAAATCAGACCGTCCTTCAAGAGCTCCACCCTAAAACAACTAAAGCAGAGGAATGCTGCAAATAGCTGTAGTTCATCATCGGTGTAATTTATTTCTCCTTTGGTATCACAGCATGACATTACATCAAAGCAATTCAGCTGCAAAATGAATATGATAGCCTGTGTATTACTGTAGAATATAGATTATGGACAAACAAGCTAAACGGCATGATGTTCAAAAGGAAAATATACATGCAACAGTATTTTTCAACCCTAGGAACAAGCAATAGCCTTTGGCATAACAAATTATCAACAGGAACTAAGTGAGCTTGCCAGGCCTAACAAAAATGATGAACTCAGTCATAGGCACTGACTCTGTGGGTGCTCTGGAGCTCAAGCACCTATGGTGGGGGGAGGAATTGTGAGTGCTCAACACCCAGGAGCCAGAACTTGAGTGTGGAATGTTGCCAACAAGTTCTGCCCTTGGGGCAGGGAGTTTGTTTATAAACAGAGGCAAGGTGATAAAGATAACCAATGGCTTGTCATTAAATTAAATTAAGAATCATTAGATGATCCTGAAAGCATTCGCTGGCGCTCCAGTTAAAAGACAGGAATAAATTGTCTTAATTTTGAGAATGGAGAGAAGTAAATAGTGGTGTCCCTTGAGGGGCTTGTATAGTCTGGGACCAGTGCTTGTTCAACATATTCGTAAGTGATCTGCAAAAAGGGGTAAGAGGTGAGGTGGCAAAGGTTGCAGATGATACAGAATTACTCTAGATAGCTAAGTCCAAAACAGACTGCAAAGAGTTACAAAGGATCTCACAAAACTGCGTGACTTGGCAACAAAATGGAAGATGAAATTCAATGTTAAATGCAAAATAATGCACATGGCAAAATACAATCCCAATTATACATCTAAAATGATAGTGTCTACATTAGCTGTTACCTAACAAGAAAGAGATCTTAGGGTCATTTGCACTACTCTGGAAACATAGTGCTTCCAGAATACTGCAAATTCATAAGAATCCTTCTCACTGTGCCTGTATTATCCTGAACTCGTTCTCCAGCTTCAGAAGACTTAAAAATTGTCTCCAGTCATCAGAGGGACAGAAGCAACTGAATAATGTGCATCAAAACAATATCAGGGAACCTACAGGTAAATAAGATTGCTGACAGTTTCATCTAGAAAGCTACAATGAGACATAATGTCTTTAAACTGGAACATTAGTGAAGACAGTTTGTAGGTGATTGCAATGGTTTTAATATACTGTACTTTATGATAATATAATTATTAGGGCTGTCAAGAGGTTAAAAAATGAATCATGATTAATTGAGCAATTAAAACAATTGTGATTAATCACACTGTTAATAATGGAAAGGGGGAGGTATAGCTCAGTGGTTTGAGCATTGGCCTGCTAAACCCAGGGTTGTGAGCCCTATCCTTGGAGTGGGGGGCATTTAGGGATCTGGGGCAAAAAAACTGTCAGGGGACAGTACTTGGTCCTGCTAGTGTAGGCAGGGGACTGGACTCAATGACCTTTCAGGGTCCTTCCAGCTCTGAGAGATATATCTCCAAATACCATTATTTAAATATTGTTTTCTACATTTTCAAATATATTGATTTCAGTTACAACACAGAATATAAAGTGTACATTGCTCACTTTATATTTATTTTTGATTACGAGTATTTGCACTGTAAAAAAACAAAAGAAATAGTATTTTTCAATTCACCTAATAATACAAGTACTATAGTGCAATCTCTTGTTCGTGAAAGCTGAATTTACAAATGTAGAATTATGTACAAAAAGACCTGCATTCAAAAATAAAATAATGCACATTATTTTGTTCTTGAGTGCAGTTATGTAACAAAAATCTACATTTGTAAGTTGCACTTTCATGACAAAGATTGCACTACAGTACTTGTATGAGGTGAATTGAAAAATACTATTTCTTTTGTTTATCATTATACAGTGCAAATATTTGTAAGAAAAATAATATACCCTTTGATTTCAGTTACAGCACAGAATACAATATACATGAAAATGTAGAAAAACATCCAAAGTATTTAATAAGTTTCAATTGGTATTCTACTGTTTAACAGTGCGATTAAAACTTTGATTAATCACAATGTTTTTTATCGCGATTAATTTTTTTTAGTTAATCTTGTGGGTTAACTGATTAATCAACAGGCCTAGTAATTATGTAGTTCATAACAATTGAATCATTATTGAAATAGTAATGATACCAAAGATAGTCACATTCAATAACTAGAATATGAAAGAAGTTTATAAATATGCTGAAAATAGCCTCCCCCAAAACTGGCAGAGTCCCCCTTCCTCCCCCCTGCCACCCCCAAACACACACCTCTGCAAAAGCATCCACCAGCAAAAAAAATAAAAGTCAGTGCTTATGAATTCAGTGGAAATTTGTGAAGAGACTATTTTGGCCAGAAGGTCCCTTTCTGACTGACAAAAAGAGAGAAGTTAAAATGAATTGTGCTATGGGGGAGAAAACAAATATATTTTTCAACAATTTAAAGCAGCTCTCACTGCTGAAATAAAAAGTGAAATCTTCAAAGACCTCTTCTAAAGCAGCTGGTGTATGCTAGTGCTGGTGACAGGATATGGACAGGACGAATCAGTGGACTCTGCTTATACGGCAATAGGTATGTTCCAGCATTTGTTTTATTAACACTTCCTTATGGACTAGATTGTGCCTTTAGTGCCTGATCCAAAGATCAGTGAAGTCAATGGAAAGACTCCTATTTACTGCAGTGAGTTCTGAAATTGGCTCTTAAGGGACAGACCTCAACAGAGAGGGACATGGAGTTGCAGCACCAAAGAGGAAACACTCCAAACTTGTCTGTGTTCCTAGGGAATGTGCTGGCTGCTCCTCAGTGTCTGAGGCTTTGTCTACACTACACATGTCTAAGCAACATGGCTGTGCTGCTGAAAGGTGTGCAGTGTAATGATCCCTAAAATCTGTTAGTCTATAAGGTGCTACAAGACTCTTTGTCGCTAGTGTAACTACTGTTTGTTGGCAGGGGAGAGTTCCCCCCTGATAAAAAACAGCCACCCCCAATGAGCTGTGGTAGCTTTGTCAGCAGGAGAATGCTCCTGCCGACAAAGTGCTGTTCACACTGGCACTTTTTGTCAACAAAACTTTTGTCTTTCGGTGATGTGTTTTTTTAACACCTCTAGTTGCCAGTGTAGACAAAGCCTGAGCCTCTCTCTGTGGGCCAGTGTGGTATGATAAAGGCTGCCCGTTCCTCATTCCCTGTGAAGTTAGGGGTACCCTAAGGGGTACATCATGGGATGGGTGCCAGCATTTCCCCCATCCCAAGTACAGGGACTGCCATTTTCCCTTCCATGAGCATGCAATATGGGAGGAAGGTTCCTTGCTCTGTCCCTCACTACACGCTTCTGCAACGGCTAGACCCTAGTTCACATTTAACAAATGTCTTATACTAATACTCTGACTAAACTCTCAAATGCTGTCAAGATGGATCCTTTATAAATGCCAGAAAACTAGATGGATTCATCTTTACTGTTAGGAGAATATGTGGCAAGGACTAATAAGAGATGTTTAGAATGGCATTCAAATGCATGGCTGTGTCAGGACCAGGGTTCAGATGTGCTGCCGCCAAAACCTAACAAACTGATTTAAAATGGCAGACTTATCATGAGGCCAAATGAGTCTTGCAAGATTTCTATCATCATGAAATCTTATGAGAAGCTAACTTGAGTTTAAATCTTGTGAGAATGGCTGCTCACAAGAAATTTCAGTTACATTTGAAATGGTACTAGACAAATAGGCTCATAGATTCATTAATTCAAATCTGAGTGGCCTTGACATTCCAGACTGTTTTGGTTAGACCTTGCTTTTGAGCCCTCTTTATTTACAATACAGGCCAGGTGAGTTCATTTTACCTGTTTAACTCCCCACTGCAGTTTCTAATGGAAATAGTTTTCTTCTGTGATAACATCCACAGCCACAATATATGGGGTAAAATCATTTATAAGAGAGATAAACTCACATGCTCCAAGGCCCAGAACAACCACTAACTGATTGGATTAGAAAGAAACTTCCCTGTGAGCAGGTTATTCCATTATGGGGTTTCTTGCTCCTTCCTTGAAACATCTGGTGCTGGCCACTGTCAGAGACAGATTATGAGACTCATATAGACTTCTGGTGTGATCCTGTGTGGTCATTCCTATGTTCTTCACTTCCTGTTCTAAACTGTTTTTATGCAAGCTGTTATACAATTGTTCTGATTCACCCTGTTGGTGACTGCATCTCAATAGTGGGTGAAGTGCCATTATTAGTGAAAGGGCAAGTTCTCTCACTTACATGAATGCAAACCCATTGGTTTAATTGATGTTGCACAGGTGTAGCTGGGAGAAAAATTGTCTGCTAATTTCCAAAGAATTTTAGTATTAAATGCAATATATACAGGTAAGGTATTAATATTTAATATTATGCAGTGCTGGACTGTTTAGCACAAGTTGCCATAGTTTTCCCTGGGCTCATAACTTGAGTATCAACTAAATATATCATTGTTTTTTCAAGTCCATGGGAATTTTGCTGGAGTGGAAGTGTTTATATAACCTTGTGCTGTGTCACTAAGTGATTATCATTTTTCCCCACTATACATAGACCATTTCTGGTCAGCCTCATGGGTTATCATGAGACAATGTAGATAAATTATATTAATTACTAGTTCAAACAGAGCTGCCTATCAAATGGTTCAGTATGAAAGTATTTCATTGGGAAAGTGTTGTCATTGCATTTTTAAAAATGATTCACTATTTGATCCTTCTTAGCTGCCTGGGTAAGTTATAATTAGATGATTTGAGCTGGGAGAGGGAGGGTGGCTGGATTTTCTGAACAACTGCTGGAGCCTTAGAGCATCTTGTTTTTTCGTCATAATTTACAACAATCAGTGTCACATTTTAACTGAGCTGGGCTAGACAAAGATCCCCTCAGAATCTGTCAAACTGGTTATCTACCAGAAAATCTGTATTTAAGCAAAGGGACTCTTGCATCCCAAGGGGTGAGCATGTTACTACTGTAGCACTATGCTGCAGAGAAGTGTGGGAGAGAGACTGGGAATGAAACCAGGTCTCTTGTTCAGGATGTTTATATGATAGAATTGAATTCAAGTGGGATGTACCACACTCAGACATTTTCAGTGTGTGAGAAATCTCATTACATTTGTTCACATTCATATTCCATCATATCTCATTGAGAATGGGTGAGTTCATTCAGAAGAATGTAGAATTTGGTTTTATACTGTGCGTTTTGTATGCACGTTATTTTACGAAGGGTTTTTGAAAATACCGAGGGAAGCATCAGCACTGTAATGATTGTGCAGCTGAACAGCTCAAGATCTTACATGCAGATATTCAGGATCTGTTTTTATTGAAGGAAGCATTGTTCAAGACACCAAAAACATGTCCTGCTCATTCCAAAAAGTGCAGTGGGGTATCCAGCAGCCACTGGTAAAAGAGAGATTGTTTAATATCACATGACGAGGTAGGGCCTCTAAGACTGTTTAAACTAGGATTGTTTTCCTAAAATTTTCCATCATGCAAAGTTCAAGAGACACAATAGACAGAGCTCCAGCATTTTAATGACGATAATCCCAAATGCATGGAATAGGCCTTGCACCTACCACCAGCTAGCCCAGACGTTTCTTTAAAGGGATACAAAAATAAAACAATTTACTAACATTAATTCCTGCATCTGTTTGTGTTTTAAGGAACTGGTATGGAAAGCTCTGCAGGGTGCAGTAATATAGCTTCCTTTTTTAAAATCACCATTTTAAAATCAATATGAACTTGAAAGCAAAACAAAGAACAGAGCCTCCTGCTATCACAGTCCGCTGTGTTTTAACCAGTTTCTTTCTTAACTGGAAAAGTTACCTGAGCTTTCCGTCTGGCTTACTTGATTGTAGTGTACAGCACAGGTTTGTAACTGACATTAAACCAAACTGGCTGATCCTGGTTAAGGATCCATATGATGAACTGCATTCATTTCTTTGTGGTTAGGGGCAATTTCTGGGAGCCCTCTGAGCTATGCAGTTCACAACAATATGCTAATGGAGCCAGTAATTGGAGGACAGGAGGCCCGGCGAAACAGCTGGAAGTGGCAGGTAAAATTTGTATTTGAAATCTTTTGCTTAGGGGGAAAAAAAGGGGTTGAGAACATGACAACAAAGCAGAAATATGGGATATCAAATATGGATGAATTTTCTCTAGTGCTATTCAAAGCAAACATACAACTTTATTTAAATCGGTCAGTCCAGCACATTGTGAATCACAGCTTCTGTTTCTTATTAAACTATCCCTTCACCCCATCATCAGGGAGCTTCTTTGCTTCAGGTAGTTTGGTACCAAGAATTTAGAAAAACAATTTCTCTAAAATCCCATAATATACAACTAAAATAATGGAGCTTTGCTTTCACTAAGGTGAATTTTCCAAGGGGGGGATTTTTTCTTTTTTGTTGTTCTTCTTTAAACAAATATGATTCTGATTAGAAGAGTGAGTAAATTAAAAATGGCATCTCCCTACTGACCTGTCTGCTTCTTGTATATCTCCAAAGTAATTTCTGTTTGCTTCATTGTCAAAAATACTTTTTTGCTAAGTTTCTTTATTCCAGTTAGCACCAGAGAATAAATAGAGGTATGGAAGAATAAGCTGGATTCTATACTGGATTTATGTGCCATCAGAATTGCTAGCTAAGTTCCAATATCTTTTATTACTCTCAGGCTTTGTCTTCACTAGGGAAAAGATGTATTTTTAACTCATGTTAGTTAACGTGTTAAAATCCAAGAAAAGGCAAGTTGTAGCTAGTGTTCGCTGGTGGAGCCTAAACCCTTGTCTCCACTAATTTACCTCAATTAGCTAACACATATTAAACTATTACTTCCTTGTCTATGCTAGGATTCTAACACATGTTAAAAGGCACCTTTTTTTCCTAGTGTGGACATGGCTGCAATTCAAGAAAGATGCTGGTAGATTTGGAGAGGGTTCAGAGAGGAGCCACAATAATGGTTAAAGGATTAGAAAACATGCTGTCCCCTGATAGACTCAAAAAGTTCTATATATTTATCTTAACAAAGAGAAGGTTAAGGGGTGACTTGATTACGGTCTATAAGTATCTACATGTGGAATAAATATTTAATAATGGACTCGAGGCGACTTGTGAGTGGGGCACAAAGGGTAAAGTGCCCCTCCTCCAGCAGGGTTAAATGCCCCTCCAGCAACCAGCCCAGGTGGGGAGGGGAAGGGGCCCAGGCTTAGCTTCTGGGGACTGTGGCCGAGTGATCTGGAACCCCCCTTCCCCCTCCCGCTCCCCCGGCATGCTGAGAGTCAGCTCCTATCCTCAGAAGTCAAGCCTGGTAATGTGGGGTAGGAAGGGGACAGGGAGAACGCGGGTTGCGGGTGGGGTGGGGAGGAATCACATGGGGAGGCACCAGTATAAGGGGGGCACCAGTCATCTGTTGAAGCTGGAGGAATTCAAAATGGAAATAAGGTGTACATTTTTGACAAGGAGGGTAATTAACCATTAGAACATTTCACAAGGGTTATGATGGATTCTCCATCACTGACCATTTTTAAATCAAGATTGGATGTTTTCCTAAAAGATCTCCTCTAGGAACTGTTTTCAGGAAGTTCTCTGGCCTGTATTTCACAGGAGATCAGACTAGATAATCACAGGGATCCCTTCTGGCCTTGGAATCTACTAATCAATGGAAACCAGCATGACTTGAAGATCCCACCGGAATTCACAGGCCCAGCATTTAGGAAAAAATCTTGTTCTTTGTAAACTAAGTTATTTAATATGAAAACCACTGAGAGACAATGACCTGGAAGCTTTTGATGCCATTTTTACAGACACTTTTTCAGAAGATAGCTGCATTTTAACAAACTTAATTTCTCTTTAACAAGTATTTATGTTCAGTAAAAGGCTGTGACTCCCAGCCTGTGTCTACATGCATCAGTTGCATTACTACAGTCTGTTTGAAATCAATTTAGGCACATCATCTTTAGATTAAGGGTATCTAGATCTAGGTGATATCCTTATTTTATTGCTGGACAAAATGAGACACAAAGAAGTGAAAGTCATGGATTGTTCTCTGCAGACCCATGGGAGAGATTCCCATTACAATCCCCACATGGAAGCTGTTGTCCTCCCATATGGAATTTTTCTTTGAACTTTCATCCCAAATAATGTTTTTCCAACCCCATAAAGTTTATTCACACCTGTTAATTATACACAAGCATATGGATTCTGCATACATTAATGATAAGAATGTGCCACATCCCAACATTTCACCAGCACACTAATCCTGAAGGAGTGGTTTTCTGTAGCATATAACCGTCAAGTGTTCAGATGCTAAAGAGTTAATGGTGGTGTTGTATTGCTCTGGTAATCTGAACCCTCCACCAGGCCTTGCTTCCACAAGGTACAGTGTTTCTTTCAATCAAGTTAGCTCCTAAAGATGTTAAACTTGGTCTACACTGGTGATGAGTAAACCATCTTGACTGATCTAACTCAATTCAAAAAAGTACCTTTTCTTTAAACAAGGCCTTGGAGAAGACTTACTTCCTACCACTGGACTAAGGGCAGCAGACAATTAAGCAGACACACAAATTGAGCTCCAGTGAGGGTGTGGGTGGGTTGCAGGGCATGTAACTGATCGAAATAGCACTTGTGAACTGCTGCAGAGTCTGGAATGGAACGCTGAGATTAAATATTTTGCCATTTGATACAGGTGTCCCTCCAAATAGCCGATGCATATGATCCTGAATATTTTTCTCGTATCTGTGGTGGCACCCTTATTAGTCCCAACTGGGTCTTGACTGCTGCTCGCTGCCACCAAATGTAAGTACAATAATATGAGACTTCTAACCCTTGCTATAAATCCCAATTCTGCTTCTCGCTCTGGACTGCTATGGAGCCATTCAGACACTCACCACCCACAACATGTTCATCATAGATCTGCGCACGGGGTGTGCTGGGTGTGCCCAGGCACACCCTAATGCAGGGAAGGGCTACTGGGCAAACTATGACCTATGAGCTCTGGCCAGGAGAGTGGAGCCTGGCGCGGCAAGCTGTGGGCCCCGTGCTCCCGAGCCAGAGCGCCCATCTGAGTGCAACAAGCCCCCGGCCCCTTCCCCAGCTTCCCCTCCCCTGGAGCCATGCCGCTGCGTGTGCAGCACTCTGAGGGCCTCAGCTGCGCACTCCCATGGGGCAGTGTGTCTGGCTCAGTGCGGAGCCAAACAAGCTGCTAGGAGCCTCATGGTAAGGTGTCCGGGACTGGGGGGTTGGATAAGGGGTGGGGGCAGTCATGGGACAAGGAGCAGGGTGGTTTTGATAAGGGTGGGATCCCGGAGGGTGGTTGGGGTGGGGGGTCTCTGGAGTGGGCAATCAGGGAGCAGAGGGGGTTGGGTGGGGAGTCCTGGGGTCTGTCAGGGGTTGGGGGGTGGATAGAGGTCAGGGGACAGAGAGCAAGGAGGATCCTGGGATGGCAGTTAGGGTGGGGGGGTCTCACGAGGGGGCAGTCAGGGGACAAGGAGCAGGGAGGCTTAGATAGGGGGTGAGATCCTGGGGGGCAGTTGGGGGCTGGGGTCCCAGGAGGGGGTAGTCAGGGGACAAGGATTAGGGAGGGTTGAGGGTTCTGAGGGGGAGCAGTCAGGGGGCACGAAGTAGGAGGGAGTGGACAGGGGCGGGGCTAGGGTGGGGCTCCCTGGGTACACACCCTAATGACATGTGCTATGCACGCCTATGAGGTTCATTCTCTGTGAGACAAGCAGCATGACTAACCCACAATTAATCCGTGACCTATGGTACATATAAGATTGATCCATATTTACCCATTTCTGCCAACTTCCTGGAAGCAAAAAACAGCTGACTGCAATTTAAATAAATGCATATAAATGTGCATACATGTAACTATTTAAAATAAATTTAAATATGCATAAACCTGCACAAAGAGTGAGGAAGGAAATCTTGCCTACCCCCTCTTCATGCCATGTCTGCTTAGATGATCCACAAAGCTTCTCACACATTTTTGATACCATATAAACAATACATTATAACAGGGGTCTCCAAACTACGGCCCGGGGGCCGCATCCGGCCCACAGCTTCGATTTGTCCGGCTCTCCAGCTGAGCAGGCACATGGAGAAGCCACCGCTGCCCCCCCGCAGCCCCGTCAGCTGCTGCCAGTGGCCCCATGTGCGGAGGGGTGAGTGCTCCCGCAGCAGTGGCCGGAGGAGCAAAGGGGGCGGATATTTGCATATAATGAATTTTTTCCCAGTCACCTCGTCCCGCGAAGCCCCTTCAAAAATCTAATATGGCCCTCGTCTCATAAAGTTTGGAGACCCCTGCATTATAATATTAAGAAGAAACATATCTTCAGTTACAGATGCCCTTCCAAACGTATCCTTAAATAAAGTATCCATAATAAACACATCCTTAACATTCCACATATATATTCCATAATTTTATATATAAAAATTTAAGTATAGATGGAACATTAACAGTTCCATATTCTGGTTTGAAAAGGTTATCAGTAGCTGAACAAGGATATCAGATACAACAGCTGCAGTTTCCAAAACAGTAAAATGTGGACAATACTTCCCTACCTCATAGGTATGTCTGTTAAAGCACTTTGAAGGTCCTCAGCTGAAAGGCATTGTAGAAACGACTATAACAGGAGAAAGATCCTACTGCTGCAGAAGCTATCATACAAAGGCACCAATGTGGAGCAAAGGAGATGCTTTATGGTAATTATTTTTCAGTTCATTTTCAGGCCAATAGGAGCAAATTACTGAGTAGCTCTGGGCGAGCACAATCTTTGAGTTGGACGGCACTGAATATTTTATTAGCGTGGACAAAATATTTATTCATGGAGCCTGGAATCCCGCTAATCTTGGGAATGGGTAATTTGTTTTTGAATATGACCTTGGCATGGGAATGAATACTAATGTCCTTACTTAGGGGCCAGTCCTGCAAATGTTTATGTGCATGTTCTATCCATCACCCACTGAGGTTAAGGATGGACTTCTAGAAAATACTGGACTGGGACTCAGGACATCTGGGTTCAGTTTCTGGTTTGTAGACCTACCATATGACTTGAGCAAATCACTTAAACCCTCTTTGCCTTCAGTTCCCCATCTGTAAAATGAGGTTAATAACACTTCCCTACCTCACAGGGGCATTTTAAAGGTACATAATTAATGTTTGTGAGGTATCAGATACTATGGCATTGGAGGCTATATAAGTGCCTAGATAAGCAAGTAAAAAGTGAACAAGAGTGTTCAGGATTTGGTCATGATTAACTCAAGAATTTTGCCTTGTGGCATTCGAAGGGCTGATCTCTGTGTCATATTTCAGAAATGACATTGCACTGCTGCATCTCTCTGTACTTGCCTATGATAATGGCTTTTTTGATATAGGAATGCTTCTGGCTGAAGGAGACATTTTGCCTAATAATTATCCATGTTATATTACTGGATGGGGACTGGCTAATGGTAAGCGGAAAAATGTTGCTCCTCATTCCAGAAAGACTGACCCAGATGAGAGACCCAGCACAACTCTCTTTGTAAATAAAACCTGTTGCTAAGCAACATCCTTGACAGCTTAAGTAGGATGTAAGTGGTGCATGGGTCTTCTAATGGCTCTCTGGAGGGAGGCAAATGCCGGGATAGGATCTTGTCAGCACATGATGCATTTTCCCAGGGTAAACATTTTTTAAATAGCAGGATGTTTAGCACCATTTAGCACCAGTGTGGATAAGCACTGTCGTGTTTAACATGTTAGGGATAGTGGTTCATCCTGGAATCCACCCTAGAGTTGACAATGACCAGCTATTATGATTTAAGTGGTAAAAACGTATTTTAATCACTTAACTCAGCAGACATGACTGCCTAGACACGGGGAGGAGATCCCATGAGTGAGCAGGGGACATATTACCCTTGTCCTGGGCCCAATCCCACTACAGTTCCATTGAGTTGTACTTTACTCAGTGAGTAGTGTGCTGATCCTAATGGAACTAGTCATGCATAGTATGGTACTACTCAATGTAAATAAGGGTAGCAGAGGTGGGCCTTTATTTTTAATTGTGTGTCTCTTTGAGCAAAATATTGTCCTTTCTCCATTAGTTGGTGGCAGCATTCCTGCTAGACTTCAAGAAGCGATGCTTCCAGTGGTTGACCATGCGCTCTGCTCTCAGAATCACTGGTGGGGCTCTCAAGCAAAAGAGAACATGGTGTGTGCTAGTGGAGATGGTGTGAGGTCCGGGTGTAGTGTAAGTGCTACATTTTCTCTTTTCCCCCTTAACTTTTTCCTATACGAACCTGTTCCTACAGGAATTGTGAATTACTTACAACACACTCCCTAATGCTTGCAACATCTCAGGAGTTCAGGACTTCCTGATAAGCTAACTATTTTTTCTTGAGCACGATCCTCTTAATTATTATTGTTCCTACTTGCCCCCTCCCATGAAAGAGAACCCAGGGGAAGCGGGGAAAGGAGAGGAAATCTCCAAGTTCTTTTTCAAGTGTTGTCTCTGTGAGTACTCCACTTCAGATGTCAGTGTGTCCCAGTGCCATCGATCGAAGATTTTCAGTAGCAGTGTCCATCAGAGCTGCGCACTCGCAGTAGTTGTCTCACAGCAATGGTGGCACCTTGACTAGAGCTTGAACGACCTGAACCCCTCAGTTCTTCTTCAAATGATGTCCCTGTGGGTGCTCCACTTTAGATGTTGATGCAGCCCTGCACTCGGAGCCGGAGATCTATGATAGCAGTGCCCAGTTGGGTCGCACATGTGCGATCCCCATCTCGTGCTGCTTCAGGTGATTAACTGGCGCTGTGTGACAAACCTCCGCCTCAGTTCCTTCTCTACCATCACTGGCTCAAGCCAGAGCACTCAGCAGTATCCAGATGGGTTCTGAACAACTCAAAATAGAATCCCCATCAAAGACCAGGGCCCATTCAACAACATCATTATCTACCTCAATAGCCTTCTTAAATAATGTACCAATAATAGACACATGCAGAGCGGCCACCAGAACCTCTGAACACACGTTTCAAACCATTACGCTATTACTCAAGGTTTCAGCTCAGACACAATGCTGGTCTAACAGTGCTAACCTCCACTGTGAATGCAACTCCAAATCGCCTTCCATCCACACAAGAGCACTGCTCTACAATCATCCGAAATGGAGCATCCACAGAGATAGCACTCAGAGAAGAGAAGGTTACTCACCTTATGCAGTAATTGGGGTTCTTTGAGATGCGAAGCCCTGGGTGTGCTCCACTACCCACCCTCCTCCCCTCTACTTCAGAGTTTGCAGTAAGGACTCTATGGTAGAGATGGAACTGAGGGGGTCAGGTTGTGTGCTCACTAGTCAAGGCGCCAACTGCGCAAGTGTGACCTGTGCAGACAGTGCTACCGAAAAATCTCCGATCAACAGCACTGGGAAACCCAGAGCCCTGGAGTGGAGCACCCACAGGAACACACATCTTGAAGAAGCTCAATTACTGCACAAGGTGAGTAACCTTCTCTTCTCATTGCACATATTTCTCCCCAACTGTTCTCAGGGTGGGCAAGGTTTGCCATCCCACCAGCGCACCTCATTGATCAGATCCCGAGAATTAGAGCTAGGCCAGGGCCCCAGGCCACCATTGCAGCTATGCAGTCAAGTCAAGGAAATGGTGCAAAACCCTAAAAACCAGGAGCAAAGCATTTGTTTTTGACTATATTTTTCAGTATTAATTCATTATAAGGGAACCTGGAAAATCCCAGGGCTTTAAGACCCAGCAGGAGCCTATAGTCTTTGTTGTTCACTTCTGGTGTTTTAACTATAGCCTTTATTATGCTGCTATCTCTTTAAATCCATGGGCTGTAGTTTCAGTGATCCTTTGAATTTGTCTCCGCTTGGGAAGAATTAGAACATTCATGGTTGAATACAGGAGCTGCTAGAGGCTAAAGCTTCCTTTAGGGTCCAAATACCTGAAGAATGTTCTGATTCATTTACAGCCAAACCTTTGAATTGAACACAGTAGGAGTCTTCTGATAGACTTCAATAGGCAGTGGACAAGTCCCTTAAACATCAATTGTATGGAACGGGAGGGGGCAGAAAGCGTTATCTTGTGTCTCTCTGTGTGTGACAGAATTCAGCACCTCTGCGGGGGCACAGAATTCATATGGCCTGCATACTTCTGTGACCCCACACAGAGAAATCCAAAAGAAATCTGTCACTGTCAGGGGGTGGGGCTGACGAACAAGCAAGAGAGACTCTGTTATTCTCACTTGATATTGCAGCTCAACAGGCGTGGAGGAGGGGTCTTTTTGTTATGCAGGAGGAAGGCTCTGTCCCCAAGGCAGAAATGTAGCAGTCTCCTGGCATAGTAAAATGTCTGTAACTTCTTGAGAATTGTAAAACTTAATTAAATATTAGTACCATGTTACTGAAAATGGTTTGTTTTTAAGTTAAAGAAAATAGCTTTTCTTTTAAAAAAGCACATTTTGTTAATGTTGCTGTTGATGGTTAATTGATCTCATTCTCTGAGGCAGAAATGTAGCAGCCTGTCTGCATAGTAATATTGTTAATGAACTTATTGTTACTTAACTGTTCCCATTCTCAGTCAGTTTTCATTTTTTGTGTGCAGAATTTGTAATTTTTTGGCACATAATTTTTAATTTTGGGGGGCAGAATCCCCCAAGGATTAGTTCAGACAACAAAGAGTTATGGGCCTGATTCTGCAATGTATCACATGCCTTTTGGGAGGTGCTGAGCACTCTTTGCTCCCATTGATTTCAAGAGGCATTGGGAGTACTCAGCATCCCTTGAAAGGACATCACAGTATAGGGCCCGTTGATTGGACTGTTCATGAATTAAACAGCTGTCACCACTTTTTCCAGCCCATTTTCTAAACTGCTAAGAAAATTTGAGTGCAACTGACTGTGTGTCACTTCTCCCCACTCTGATTGCAGGGTGATTCAGGGGGTCCTTTGCAGCGTTACACGGCTGGTCGCTGGCAAATTCATGGGATTGTTAGTTTTGGGATTGTCCGCTACTGCAACACCTGTCAGAAGCTTACAGTCTTCACACGGGTATCTCCATACACCAACTGGATCTACAATGTAAGTTGCTTCAAAGTTAATGGTTTAAATTCATCTTGGGTGTACTCCCATACAATTAATGGACTTATATCAGAGATAAGTTTGACCCAGTGCATTCATTTATTGCATTACGAACAGAATTAAGAAACCTTGAAAATTTAAAATTCAGAAGGCTTTGGCCTTATTTTTGGTACATTCAAATAAATCTAGTGAAGGAGAATGAATGCAGTCCCGTCTGGAAATACTAGGATTGAAATACAGTAACGCCTCACTTAAAGTCGTCCCGGTTAACGTTGTTACATTACTGATCAGTTAGAAAACAGGCTCATTTAAAGTTGCATAATGCTCCCTTATAACATTGTTTGGCAGCCACCTGCTTTGTCCACTGCTTGGAGAAATAGCAGTCTGTTGGAGCTACTGGTGGGGACTTGGAGCCAAGGTAGACCGGCAGCCCCCCATTAGCTCCCCGCTCCCCTAAATTTTCTGTGCGGCATCAGTCCAGCAGGCTATCAATTGTTGGCAGTTCAGATGTCCCTCCCCCACTGCCATGTGCTGCTCCTGCTCATGGGAGCCTCCTGCTTACTGTGCACGGGAGAGGGGGAAGAGGAGTGTTAATGTCAGGGTACGCCCCTCCTCCTGCTCCTGCCTCCGGCTCTTGTACCTCATTTTCACAGAGCAGGATGTGGGGACACAACAAGGCTCAGGACAGATGGAACTTGCTGGCAGCAGCTGCTGTCTCAACTTGCTGATCTACTTAAAAATGCAATGTACTTAGAGTGGGGCAAGCATACTTTAAGGGGCAAAGCACGTCTCTCTCTCACACTCTCTCTCTCTGCCATGCTGTCTCCCCTCCCTCCATTCCTGCTACCTTGCAGAGTTTGAGGCTACATTAATGAGTTAACCCTCGAAGGCTCAGCCGAGTGCTAGTTCATCATTTAGCAGTAAGGCATTCCCTGGGAAATATCCCACCCTCTGACTTCACCACCTCAACCAAGCTTCACAGTCATAATTGCTGTGTACAGTATTAAATTGTTTGTTTAAAACTTATATTGTGCCGTGTACCAGACTTCAACAGAAACAAGATGGATGTTCTAAATCATGATGAATAAAAATGGGACAATCATTTATTCCATGAGATGCATCCCTCACCTAGTAAAAGTAGTCCCTGGGAAGCAAACTTTCAAAAGGTTTAATGGAGTCTTATCTGCACTACACCAATTACAGTCAACAGGAGATAGGACAAAACCCAATGGATTCATTTGAAGTAACTTATTCTTTAGTTGGAAAATGCCCGTGACTAACCTGAACTCTGTATATTTGGAAAGTTGTTGTCTTCTTATCAAATTTTTAGCCCCGCTTTATCTGCAATTGGAAGCCTGGTGGATCCAGCTAGCTGGGAATTCCCTTAGTATTGGAGAACCCCTTGCTGGTATAAAGCTAGCATAACTAGCCATCTTCTGGCCTCCCTCAACCCTCTGGGACAGGGGACATGCCAAAGACATGGCTGTGGTGAAGAGGGTATGGCTGAAATGCTGCTGTAATGAGACAATTCCTGGCAGGTGGAACACCCCAAAACTGTTCTAAAATGCACCAGAAGTTGAATCAGCCCCACTAGCTCCATATGGGGAGAGCCCAGGGATGGGATATAGTCTCATTTGTCCCCCACACTCCTGAGCTGTGCTGAGTGGAGGTCTGGCACACCTGAGGATTGGCCTATTCCATCATTTAAAAATAATGTAAGAAGAAAACTGAATATATTCTGTATGGAATCCACTTCTCTGTTGTTTTCAGACTATGAAGAATAATGATGGGGTCTCAGTTAGCTGTTACCACTCAAGAAAGAGATCTTGGAGTCATTGTGGTTAGTTCTCTGAAAACATCCACTCAATGTGCAGCGGCAGTCAAAAAAGCGAACAGAATGTTGGGAATCATTAAGAAAGGGATAGATAATAGGACAGAAAATATCATATTGCCTCTATATAAATCCATGGCTCACCCACATCTTGAATACTGCATGCAGATGTGGTCAACCCATCTCAAAAAAAGAGATATTGGAATAGGAAAAGGTTCAGAAAAGCGCAACAAAAATGATTAGGTGTATGGAACAGCTGCCCTATGAGAAGAGATTAATAAGAATGAAATTTTTTATCTTGGAAAAGAGACTACTAAGGGGGGATATGATAGAGGGCTATAAAAACATGACTGGTGTGGAGAAAGTAAATAAGGAAGTGTTATTTACTCCTTCGCATAACACAAGAACTGAGGCCACCAAATGAGATTAATAGGCAGCAGGTTTAAAACAAACAAAAGGAAGTATTTTTTTCAAAAAATGCACAGTCAACCTGTGGAACTCCTTGCCAAAGGATGTTGCCAAAGGCCAAGACTATAACAGAGTTCAAAAAAGAACTAGATACATTTATGGAGGATAGGGCCATCAATGGCTATTAGCCATGATGGGCTGGGATGGTGTCCCTAGCCTCTGTTTGCCAGAAGCTGGAAATGGGCAACAGGGGATGGATCACTTGATGATTACCTGTTCTGTTCATTCCCTCGGGGCACCTGGCATTGGCCACTGTCGGAAGACAGGATACTGGGCTAGATGGACCTTTGCTTTGACCCAGTATGGCTGTTCTTATGATCTTATATATAGTGAAACCCAAAATAGTGCATATGGGATGGGATAGGGTCGCTGTTGTACTTGTCATGTGGATGTCACATAACTAGAGCATACATAACAGTGCTTTATTAGGAATACTCATAGCTTATAGACACTGGATGGTTCCTGGGACTGTCAGAGTAAGGAAGATACAGAGTTTTCCATCACTAGTTCAAACCCAGGCCAGGTCAGTAGTAAATGAGAGCTTGCTGGTTTCATTTTAGGTCTATGGGAACTGAGTTTGGCCTCAGCCCAGTTCCTAGTGAATATGTCCACTACCATGTTTGGCCCCAAATGAGCATTCTTATTGGCAATCCCAGTAGAGAGGCCAAAGACTGAATGATTTTGGACAAGTCACTACTTCTCTCTGTGCCTTAGTTCCCCATCCCCATTTAAATACATCAACTATTGTACGGTGCTCACGTGCTAATGTAATAGGAACCATATATATACAAGATGGATGGCTCTTGATGACAAAGACACATCAGAGATAAATCCAGCTAATTAATCAGTAGAAGCACCATTTTAAAAAAACACTATTGAGTTAGCATCATGTAGTTCATTCCTGAGCATGGAGAATGCAACTTCAGTTACACACTCTAATGCAGAATAAATCAATTTGTCCTTGGTATGGTTTTCAGCCAAATTAAGGTTCATTATAGTATTTATTAAGTTCTGACACTGCGCTTGGGGCTGTACAAGACACAATGGTCTCTGCCCCAAAGAGCTTACAGCCCAAGCCCCTAGTCCTGCAAAGATTTACACACATGCTTAACTTTAAGCACCAGGAAAAATTGCATAGGACTCAGTGGACACTTCTCACAGCCTGGAAAGTTAAGTAAGTAAGAGTAGTTGTGTAGCTGCTCTGTGCCAATGGGAAAGAGCTCTCCTGCCCACATAATAAAACCACTCCATGAGTGGTGGGAGCTGTGTCAGCGGGAGAAGCTGTCTCGCCAACATAGCACTGTGCACTCTGGCGCGTCTATTGGTATAACTTAGGGTTTTTTTCACACCCCTGCATGACACAAGTTATACAGAAAAATGTGGTTGTGTAAACATGGCCTAAGTCTTTTCAAGATTGGGGCTTAAATCCCCAATCCCACAAACACTTTGGCATATGAGCGATACTACATCTAGGAACCATCCTGCCGAACCCAACCTGCTTTTGTGCCTTGTAAAGTGGTTGCAGGACTGTGCCACAAAAGGTCAGCACAGAAAAATAACTTGGCCTTGGAAATCCAGAGGAAAGAGCTATCTTGGATTTTAAAAAATAATCATTAAATCACTTGTTGCAAGAAGGGCAAAAGAGGTCAGATTTTAGGTGGCATTTGAATGAGAAGATGGTGGCTTCGGGCCGGAGCCTGCACCATTGAATTCAATGAGAGCTTTGTCACTGATGTCGTCAGGATCAGGCCCTTGCTGAACTGGAATGGAGAGGGAGTTCCGTACATGAGGGGCACAGTGAAAAAAGCCTCAGAGATGAGAGTGACAGAGAGAGATGAATGGCTTCTAGGCTGGAATCGCTGGTGGAGTGGCGAGGGCAGGCCTGGGGCAAAGGCTGCAAGAGAAGCTCTTGGTTCGGTCCTGTGATAATGACTAACCCACACTGAGGTGTTGGGATTTGAGAATTCACCATCCTAGATAATCAGAGCTGAGTAACAATATGTATTCTTACCAGACACAATACTCTGTGAACTGCTGATTCAGAACCATTCAGGGGTGATATTGAGTTTATGAAAGTAGCAGAACCACCCCCCTGTAAAACCTGTTACTGGAGTTGGAGGTAACAGATTCATTTTCTGGTTGATTACAATATGAGCAGTGGAGCTTGTAGGAATATGTGAGGAAGCTACATGCCCACACGTAGCCAAATCTCTTTCTGCTGTATAGAAGGAGAACATTTTAAAACTGCAGAATTGCTGTTTAATTTACCAATACTTCCATTCCAGCTCATTGATTTCTTTGTGCATTCTCCTGTTCCATCCTCCATCTCATAGCTGCTTGCATAGCACAGGGACATGAGATGGACTTTCCGGAATTGCACCCAGGATCTGCATTAATCACCTGGAACTCTAGAACAGCATTTATACTTGTAATTAACCAAAC
The DNA here is from genome assembly GCA_007922305.1 of Dermatemys mawii. Classification (NCBI taxonomy): domain Eukaryota; kingdom Metazoa; phylum Chordata; order Testudines; family Dermatemydidae; genus Dermatemys; species Dermatemys mawii. The sequence continues at coordinate 2,952,958 of ML677349.1, read as the reverse complement.
TAGCCACTGAAGGGCACCATTACATCAAAGAAATGTTCAACTATACAAAGGCCAAATCTTGACAAAAATATTTTGGATCTAAATGATGAGAGTGCATACATATCCTTGCACATTATCTTTTAATTCACTCACAGATATATAAGGGAGCTGCTTTTTAGATACACTTATTATCAATGAGATATCATTTCTGATCTGCAGACAGTTAAATCTTGTATATTATGGCAAGTACAAATGAAGATGAAGCAGTGAAGAATGTTTGGCAAGAGTTGTAAGAGCACTGGAGAGCATCTGTACTGATGGGTTTTAATTTTAAAATCACTAAGTTATTTCATTGCACTTGACAATATTTTGTAGGCTCTCCCATATATTAACTAAAAGCCCTTTCCTGAGAGTGGAAGAAATATATTTTGTTTTACTTTTATAACACATAATGGTTCTTGTGCCTTTTAAGATAAAGTGAATGCTCTTTTCTGTAGCATCAAATACAAAATATTTGACATATGCCAAAAGGAACTAATTTTTTTTTAAAGTCAACCCAGTGGGGGAGTGGTGTCTTTAAAACATAAAGTAGATCAACATTTGATCAAGGTGAAGTTATAGTTCACTGGTCCACTGTTTGTTTATTTTGATTTAAATAATAACTGAAAAAAAACACCTATCCCAACATCTCAGGATGAGATTTTTAAAGAGAGCTAAGGCCCCGGGGAATCATTGTAAATTCCACTAAGTAATTATCTGTATCTTTAGTTATCTAAGGGTATGGTTACACTTACAAGATTATAGCGCTATAGGTTATAGCGGTCCCCTTATACAGTAATATGTATAGCGCTATTGTATGTCCACACTCAGATGCTCCTGCGGTATAGCATGGCCACATTTGGGGCACTTAATGCGGCATTAAGAGCAGCGCATTAGGGCAGGTATCCCAGCATTCAGCTGGGTGCAACGTGCTTTTTAAACGAGGGGGGTGAGGGGGGATGCGTTGTGTGTATGCGGAGGGAGAGAGACAGTGGTTTTTCCGTTTTTCTGAAAGCCTGTCAGTGAGCCTCCGTTCACAGAAGGCTTTGTTTTCACACAGGCTCCCTCCTTAAACATTTGCATTGCTTATCTGCCGAGTTAAGAAAGAAACTCTAAAGAGGTACTTCCGCATTCCTCCAGCCGAGTTCAAAACAAAGGGAAGAGACGTCAATTGCCTTAAATGGCTCTAGGCATCTCCAGAGATTACTTGTAGCGCAGTGGGTGTCCACATTCTTGCTGTAGCGCTACAGCAGCTGCGCTACAGCCCTTATTCCCCATGAGGAGGTGGATTTATAATAGCGCTATAACTCAGCAGTTATAGCGCTATTAGTGCCTTGCCAGTGTGGACGGGGAGTAGGTTATAGCGCTCGTGGGGGCTTTATAGCGCTATAAAGTGCCAGTGTAACCATGGCCTAAGTACCTTTGAAAATCTGGCCAGAAAATGAACTCTGGGTAAGCTCAAAAGCTCATCACTCTCACCAACAAACACTGGTACAATGAAAGATATTATCTCATCCACGTTGTCTCTCTAATATTGTGGGATCAACACAGCTACAACATCACTGTATCTCTCGCTCTGTCTTCAATAATGCCCTGGTTTGAAAAACATAATGTGATTCAGATTCTCAGCAGGCGAAACTCAGTGTAACTCCACTGATTTCAATGGAGCTACACTGATCTATGCTAAATAAGTATTTGGCCCAGTGTGTGCATGTACAGGCAAATTACAGCAATGTGAGCCGGTGGGCTGACTCGGCAGAAATGGAATATGGATGCAGTTGTCAAGGGCTTTCCACAAGAGATGTTTATAATTTTATTATTAATTTTTATGTACAGTAGCACCCACTCTGTGCTAGGCCCCTTCCAAACACTGGAATAAAGATGGCCCTTGCTCCAAGAAGCTTGTAGTCTAATAAGAATCGGTTCATAATCAGAAATCAAAACAAGTTAACAAAAGCAAACTGAGAGTCACAGAAAACGCCCCCAGGCTGGGATACAACACGATCTATCACCTTTCATCTAAGCAGTCTCCCTTCTCTGTATCCTAAACAGCTAATGTAAGGGGCAGAAGGAGAGCAGGACAGCATGCTTCCTTCCAGGAGCAAAGTCAAATGACATCATCACTAGAATAAACACTATTCTGAAGTTTGCAGGAGAGACACCCTTTGCCTCCAATGTGGATCACTGCCATGGCAGCAGATCAGGCACCATAATACAGATCCCGGAAGTCTTCAGAGATCTCCGAAGGGAATTTACTGAAAGAGAGGAATATTCAGACTGTCTTCTCAGAAATCTTTCCTGTCCCCTCACATGAGAGAAGAAAGAAGGTGGAAGATACAGAACAGTTAAACAATTGGTTAAGTGGGTGGTGTGAAGGAATATTTTGGTTTTGTAGAACACTGGGAAAAGGGGGTTGTATGGTCTTGATGACCTCCATCTCAGTAGTATGTGGACCAATCTCCTGGGTGGTAGATTAGATGGATGATTCAAAATCACAGGACGTTGAATACTTATAGATTATAGTTCTAACTGGTGAAACTAAAGAAGTGGGACATTGGTGACATCTTTTACAGTCACAAAATCTCACAGGAGAACAGGAAAACCTGCTCCTTAAACATCTGTCCATAATGTGTAGGAAGAAAAACCGAGTTTTGATGAGTGACTTTAAACTGGGGATATTTGCTGATATGCCATGTGGCCCATAACAAAACTTCCTTAGAGTTTCCCAAAATAATAGATGATGATTTCTTAAGACAGACGCTTGCAGCTAATACAGAGCAGCCTAATATTGGACATCATCCTGACAGATAAAAAAAGAGGTACTTGCAGAGCTAAAAATTAGGGAGTATCAGTGATCATGATCTGGTTACGTTCCCCTTCTGCAAACAGAATATGACACCAAAGTGTATTTGGAATCTTAAAAGGGCCACTTTCCCCCAACATTTAAAGTAATTGTTGGCATTAATGTTTGGGAATATCAATTTAAAGTGGGAAGCGCTAATGGCACCTGAAAATTATTCAAGGACATCCTACTGGATGTCCCAAAAGCCACAATTCCACAGACATGAAAAAAGTTACGGTGGGTAAGAAGCCATCCTGGTTGAAAGGAGATGTGGAAGTGGCAATAAAACATATATTCAGGTGGTTCCTGGACCAGGAGTGAAACAGGGTATGTCTACAGACTTGGGCTCACAGGCTCGCATAACAGCCCAACAACTAGCCCTGCAGATATTCTGGTTCAGCTGGCGCTTGGGCGCTAAAGCCAGGAAGCGGGGTGGGAGCAGCTATTTTTAGATAACACCGCTATTTTTAGTGCTGCAGTGCAAGCCTGTGTCTGAAGATCCGGACTCCGAGACTCACTGCAGCAGAGTTTTTACCATGTAGACATAATCTCCATGGAACATTTTTTTGGTTAATTATGTTTTTCTAATATAAAGATTAGAGGTGAGAGTCTCCTATACTCCACATTGAGGTAAAATGTTATTCTCATTACTATATTAAACTGCATGTTCTGCTGTTTTGATCAGGAAACCAGTGGGATTTTCCCCATATGTCTGGTTTTACAAAAATACACTTGATTTTTCTGATTTTTAAAAGGATTTGAAGGGAACAGCAGGACTGTCTTCACCCATCATGTACAGCCACTTCTGGTGAGGAATGCAGCAGCTGTTCAACAGTCCACACCAACACTGCACAAGCAATAATATAGGCCCTTCCTACTCAGTGACACCAGCCCCACCCCATGAGCACCCACCAGCTCACCCTCATCACACAAGCCTACCTGCAGCTGCGTCAGTTTACCCTCCCTCTACAAGTCCATCCCCAGCAACACTACTCGCCCACCCCACAAGTACCCCATCTGGCATCACTAGTCTTCCCCACCAACGCCCACAACCACAGGTGACAACACCAGTCTCCCCACAGGTGCCCTACCTGGCAACACCAGCACCCCACCCAGCAGAACCAATCCTTCACCCTAAAAGCCCACCCACAGCAACACCAACCCTCCACGATATAAGCACCCTCATCCAACAGCATAAGCTCCCACACTACATGGTCTTCAACCAGCAGCATCACCAGCCCCACCCCAAAATGGCTGAAACAATCCTCCTGTTACCCAAATCCCACAATTCTTTGCAGCTCCTGAGTCATAGGGTGATTGTCTTTGTCTCAGTCCCCACACAAACACACCAAAAAGAGGTGCTAAAACAGTTTCTCAGTGACAAGATGTGCCCTAGGTTGTGTTGAACCAGAACCAAAATGTGAACGATGGTATGATGAATGGCAGCTGGTGATACTGCTGCCATTCAACTGGGCCAGGGGATACTTCATGTTAATTGTTTGTATTCATTTGTAGCTGAGACAGATTCATTTCCTAGGTAGCTCATAGGAAGCGTGAGCTCTGAGCTGGATGGCCGGGGGTATTTCATCGTTGGAGACACTGTGTTTAAACTCGGAGGCCAGTCCCAGTTTAAAACAACAATCACTCTTGTCCTTCATGTTCATATCATTGCCTTTTTCAATTATCCCTTTTGGCTTTGGTTCCAGAGCTTAACTCGTATTTCAGTCTAGTTGTTTAGTTAAAATGCAGCGAGAGAAAAGGAGGGTTAAGGAACCTGTTTATACTACATTGACCATGTTGTGCCCTTCTTTTCAGCCTCCAATGCAGCTGACAGATTGTGCCTAAAGGCGCTAACCAGGATGGTAAAATGTTCCATCAATGCTGAGTGCCTACAGCCTGCAACAGAGCCCAGCACTAAGTGAACCAAACCGTTCCATTGGCACAGTTACATCTGTCCACATCGCATAGCTATGCTCACCTAACTGCCAGTGTAGACAGTACTGGGTTGCTGGGAGAATTTTTCTGTCAGTCTGCGTGCTGCCTCTTGGGGAGGTGGATTAACTACAGCTGTGTCACCATGGCATTTTAAGTGTAGACAGCCTAAAAAGTTCACAGATATTCATCATGGCTTCGCAAACAACCTGGATCCACCCTGCCTACTCCCACCAACCAATAGTCTGCCTGCGTTCCCAAAATTCAGTATATTCCTTAACAAGAAGTGCTGAATACCCTAAATGAGTCTCAGTCCAAGATGTATGAACCCAAGTTGGCCCCTTCCCGGTTAATGAAAGAGAATCATGAATAACTGCTACAAACTTCTGACCAAGATAGTCAATGCATCAGTCAGGGAAAGAATCTTCCTCCTTCAAACACACAATTGGCCAATCAACATTGAAGAAAGATGCATTGGTTCTAGCCAGCTACTGCTCAGTGTCAAACCACCTGTCCCCGAGCACATGCATAGAGAAGCTAGCAAAAGGGTGACTACAATCTCATCTAATTGAAGCCAACACTCCAGAACCAGCACAATCTGGATTCAAGCCTGGATATGGAACTGCAACCACTTTACAGGCACTGATGGATGATCTCCTCCTGTCGATGGACAGAGGGCAAACATCCATGCTCATCCTTCTGACCCTGCTGCAGAAAGCAACAGTGCTTTCTTGCTTAAAAAAGGTGGCAGACGGTAAAATGAACGAACCTGGCTAGGCTGGATTAAGGCATAAAGTCTATGGCTAGGGCCCTGGCTCCTGAGCCATGTGATTACCTCAGAATCTCAGCGTTCATTTGAACAAAATTAAGTTTGTAGCTCTCGTGGTTGTGAACAAATGTGACTCCGGTGTAACCAATGCAGGGACGTCCGCTTGGGTGCAGAGAGCCTGACACAATAGCTCTGAGAAGTGTGACCCAGCCCGTGCACCTCAGTGGGGGATTATCTCCAAGACTCCCATCTCTGGGAGGGGGCTGAGAACATCCCCCCAGCAGAGGACTCTGTGTGGCTGAAAGAGCAGATGGGCAGTAACCTTGGTGTAGCCACCCAAGCAATGGCTCCTGAAGTAAATATTGGTGCCCATCTTTGCTGCCAATTCTGCTGCTCCTGGCAGCTGAGGGTTCTCCTCACTGTCACCTTTAGGCTGGAGACGGGATTGTGTGGGTGGATCCCTGAGGCATCCTGTGTTTTTGTGTACCCGAGGCGCCAGGTTTCCTTAATCCAGCTTTCAGCTTGGGTAACGTGAACATATCAGCTGAGTTAGATTATGAATGGTTCTTTGGTGTAGACACTCCTCAGTTCTCCCATTTTTTTCAGTTTCCTTCTTTTGAGGTGTCAGTTGTTCTGTCCAGTCTAATCTGGTCAATCTGCCTGCCTGTCACTGTTGTATGTAGGTGCTGGCCAAACTATGGTGCACAAAAGCCCAGAACAAAAAGATCTTTCCCTGTCCCTCTGGGGCTGAGGAGCACAGATTTGTAAGTATGGAATATTTAGCATCTTGCTGACTCTGGGGGAAGCCTGAGATGCTATTTAGGCCTTTCATGAATTTTAAAGCTAGGAGAGACCATTTTAACATCCAGCGTCATACACATTGTAGAATTTCACTCAGTGAAATCATCTAGCCTTTACCTGAACTGTGTCAGGCCCCAGGGGGCTCAGGATGTCTCTTCTGATGAAGGATCCCAAGTGCAGGGCCCTGGGCCAAGAATGCTGTGTTCCCAGTGCCTGACAGACTGTACCTATCCTGGCCTGAATAAATCAATGGAAGACTTCAACCAAAGTCTTGGATTGGAACCCATCTGGACCTTCCAGATTTGGGGATCTGAATAGTGCACCGTGATGCTGTCTCTGATTTTAGCCTCTCGTGACTCCTAACAAGCTCTGTCATCAGCTAGAAATAAGGATGCCCAGGGCCAGCTCTCCCCTAGACATAGTGACTGTGATCAGTTTGCTTAGGGCAACAGCCCTGACTGTGCTGTTTTAAACCTGTTATCACAAGTTGCTTTGGATGTTGAGCAAAATGTTGCTGCTTTAACCCCAAAGGTCAGATTCTAATCTCAGTCAAACTGGTGTCAGTGATTGAAGCCAGTGGAGTTATTCCAGACTGCCTGAGATCAGAATCAGCCCCTGGAATAGCCAGGAGCAAGTATCACAGTGCATGTTTTGTGGCAGAAGAACCAAATGTGAGAAAGTCAACCCTAATTCAGAGTCATTATCTTGTCATCATTACAAAGAGGATTGTTGCTTCTCAAGCTCCTGTGACAAGAACAGCTTATGCTACTCAGCCATTGTAGGGGGTCGCCACTGGGGCTTGTCCCTCTGCGGGGCGGTTGGGCACCCGACCGCCTCGCTACACACCCCTCAGCCGGGTTGGGGAATACCCAGGCCCGGGGCTCAAGTGCGCAGTCAGGCCTGAGCAGCGTCCGTTCAGCCCGCCTCTGCCCAAAGGCCGGGCGGGCAACCCACCCACAGGGTAGGGTCAGGGCTCAGACCCTCATGCAGGGGCTGAACCGTAACAGTTTGCAAGGCCCCGGCCCTGAGGCAGGGCGGGGCCACAAACACGGGGAATAGTCAGGGGCTCAGACCCTCAAGCAGGGGCTGAGCAGTACCAGACAGCGAGGAATGACGGCGGGCTGAGGGGGAGACTGCCACCCACGGTTAAGGGTGGCAGGGGGGACGCAGGCCCACCTGCTCCACTGCATCCCGGCCCGGTGCCCTAGCAGCGGTAACAGACCTGCTGCAGTCAGTGGGGATCCTGACCGCAACACACTGACACAGGTTCAAAACTCATTCCCCGGGCCACTTCCAAACTCCCCCTCAAAGGGTACCTGGGGAGGCGTGGTGACCTCCATGGGCTCCTCCGAGTCGCTGTCTGGAGGCAGAGGCAGCAGCTCCTCGGGGTAGCCTGGACTGGGGAGGCTCGGTCCTTCTTCCTCCAGGTAGCGGGCGCAGGGCAGACTGGGAAACTCCTCCGAGTAGCAGGCACAGGGCAGGCTCAGCCAGTTCCCGGGCTCCGGCGGGGTCACCGGGGCTTCCCGTTCAGGAGCTCTGGCTATAGCCTCTGGCTCCTCCGCTGGCTCCCTCCGAAGTGAGCTCCGGGGCCGAGCTTTTATCCTTCCAGGTCGGCCGGCTGACCTCTGGGGGAGGGGCGCAGGTTTCTCCAGCTCCGCCCCCTCTTGCCTCTGGGGAGGCTCGTCCCTCTGCGGGGCGGTTGGGCACCCGACCGCCTCGCTACAGCCATAGTTTATTACGTAGGATAAGAAGAACCATTAGATAAAATTACAGCCTTGCAACACCTTGGTAAGATGTGCATTGTTCTTCATGTTATACTCTTCATATGTCTCTCAACACCAAGAGTCTTGTTGAAGCTACAAACCCATCACCTTTCTACAAGCCCCAATCACAAATCTGCAGTCATGTTACTCCCATAATCACAGTTAAGAAAGGCTGCTGATAAAGCTCATCTAACGTGAGCGTTCTAATCATACTGTGTGATGATACTATGATGGTGGTAATATCAGGCACCTTTTCCAAAGGTGGCAGGCAGTGGGTTGAGATAAAACAGGGGATCCCACTAGATTTTGGAAAGTCTGCACTCCCATCTCAGAGGGGTATAACAAGACAATGACTGGCTTTAAAGAGATGGATCTCCAGGGGTTTGATCTGGCCAGATACTGGACATACCTGCGAGGAGCTGAATACCCTCAACTCCTGTTGATGTTATGTGGAGCTGGCAGCACTCCACACTTCAAAGGAGTGCTCGACACCTCCCAGCCTGAACCGCCGAATTATGCAGCACTGTGGAAAGAACAATGCCAGACTGCACTGGTTGAAATGCAGCATCTTCAAGTGCATAAGGAATATCCTGCCCGGGCTCTGGGCACTTCTGTCCCTGCAGTGTTGTGTCTGATTTAATAGCCTTCTGGGTAGGAGCAGTTTCCAAAGTCTCTAAGAAAGTTTGCCTCTCTGTTCTGTTCATCAACCACTGACCAGCAGGCAAAAATGATGGGCACTAGGAGGAATGAAAAGAATGAACTCTGTTGTCCCATGACAACAATTCAGTCTTCATTACTGGAAAGCACTTTGGGATACTTTGAATATGAAAAGCACATCTGGCCCATTAAGTTCTATTCATTATTAGTCCAAGAAGATATAAGTGTTAATAGTCTGCACTGCACTGCAGCCTATTGGACCCACCCCGAACTAGGGACACCCTCTCCCTCAGAAGGCGGCAGTTCAGTCTCTATGTCTCTTCAGTCCCTTACCTCTTGTTTGAGACTCCCAACAAGGATGGCAATTAATGCAGTTCCGGGGTGAGTGAGTCCTGTGCTCTAATTGACCTCTAGAAACTGGCCTGAGACCACTAACCTCCTGTCATGCAGTCCCTCAAACAGCCATCTGCTTCTGACAGCTGCTGACTACCAACAGCCACAGCTGGATTTGAACTGTGACCTCATAGGCAACAGCTCTGTACCCTAATTACCAATGCCCTGAGCCTACATGAGATGATCATGACGGTCCCTTCTGACCTTAAATGCTCTGAGTTAATTACCAGTGCCCTGCACCTCCAATACACCCAGCACCATTGCACATTTTACCACAGGGTGTGGTCAAACTCCTCAGAGACCGCCAGTTTAGGCGGCAAAAGGAAACCGCTCTCTTAGGAGAGGACGGGATCAGCACAGATGAGTGTTGGCTGGGTTGTTCGGTAGAGGGTGATGTTGATATTCATTTGGCTACAGTCTTCATATCTATACTCGAGATATAAAAGGGAGCCGTTCAAAAATGTTTTCACATATAGAGAGGCATTCATGTTAAAGAGGTAATCTGAAAAGTCGTTATCTATGAAGGGAACAAGTTAACCCTTCCTATCAATCATTTAAATTGTGATTTCTTCATTTATCCTGCACGCTGCTACATGTGTGATTTTTATCATCTGTTGCAGGGAAAACTCTAAGGCCAAAATGCTCCATCCTGGAAGCCTGAATTTCTTCACCCAGATATATATTTAGAGTCCTAAATTTTCCAAGGTGCTGAGCATGGGAGCAGCAAGTGCTATGCACAATTAAAAATCAGGCTGGTTTTATTTAGGTGCCTAATTTTAGACACTCAAATTAGGGGAAAAAATGTCTTAAGGGTTTGATTCTGTCTCCTGGTGAAATTAATGGAAAAATCTCAAGGATTTCAGAGGGAGGAGAATAAGGCCCAGAATCCTGAATGTAAGTCTCCTGAAGGAAGAAAAGAACATTTGCTTTAAAATTATACCCTTAGTGCTTATCTTGCACTGCCTTGCAGTAAACCTGGGCTCTTTCCTGGAGTGCTTTCCTTCTGATCTTTCTCATTTTGTTTCTTTCTCACCAGAAGATAAAGTCCATTGCCCCTGGCAGGGGATGGCAGATCCCAGCCAGAACAGTTCTGAAATATTTGTGCTGTTCAAATCACTGTGCAGTTCCAGGCCTGTAATCCATGAAAGTGGAATGCTCACTACTTTACACTTCATTTCATTGGTAAAATATACCTTGAAATTGATACAGAATAAATTACCAGCGTCGCATTCAGGCTGATGGGCCATCAGGAGCAAGCAAAGACAGACCTGGAGATTCAGATGGGTGAAGATAATTTAAGCCCCAGTCCTGCAGTGAGTTGTGTGTGTGCAGCCCACTGGATGCCTGAAGGATCAAGCCCTAGATTGTTAGCTCTTTGGGACAGGGACAGTCTGTCTATAGATTTATATACAGTGTCTACTGCAATGGGGCCTTGATCTTGACTGTGGTCTGTAGATCCTTCTGTAGTAGTAATAACAATGCAGAATGAGAAGAGCTAAAATCGCACATTTTTCCTCCCTGCTTTAAGCGGAGACATTAACTAATTCCTGCTGTAGCTTCTGTTTCCACACAGAGCAAATCTCTTTTCACCTGGCAGTTATGCTGAACTATGGCCTGCTCAGAGCAGAATGACCTGGAAAGGAACATTTAACTACTGCCTTCCAGGTGAACCAGTGGAGTTTCGGGTGCCTTTCTCTGCGTTTTGGTGAGAGGTGGTGGTGGGGAGAACAATAATGGCTAGGGGTCTACTTAAATGGCAGAGAAATCACACAATTTTTGCAGGTTGGTCATGATATAAGTAGCAAATGTTGTGGATGTGTGACACATCTGTGAAATTCGCTATTTATGCTGTGACTAACCCATGAAAAACATGTGATTTCTCTGCAGCGTTTCTCAAACTAGGGGCCCAGACCCAAAACTGGGTCGCAAGTTTATTATGGTGTTGTGATATTGCCACCCTTACTTCTGCATTGCTGCTGACGGCAGCGCTCCCTGAAGCTGGTTGGCAGGAGAGCAGCAGCTGCTGCCTGGGTGCCCAGCTCTGAAAGCAGAACCACTGCCAGCAGCAGCACAGAAGGGTGACAATACCAGACCCTGCCACTCTTAGTTCTCTGCGGCTGCAGGCTGTGGTGCCAGTTTCAGAGCTGGGCACCTGGCCAGCAGCCACCAGTCCCCGCTTTGCCTTTAGAACTGGGCAGCTGGAAAGTGGTGGCTGCTGCCGGGCACCCAGCTCTGAAGGCAGCGCCACTGTAGCACAGATGTAAGGGTGGCAATACCCCGCTGCCCTTACTTCTGTGCTGCTGCTGGTAGCAGTGCTGCCATCAGAGTTGAGTAGCCAGAGACCATATTTCACAGGGGAGACCATATGTCATGCCTTGTGATGTGATTTTCATGGCTGTGAATTTGGTAGACCCCTAAAAATAGCTGCCCTCTCTGTGGGAGAGAGGGGCTGCAGAGAAGAAAGAAAATGAAGGAGTAGGAGATGGAGGTGGTGTCAGTTGTGTAATAAACACCTGGCAGTGGCTAATGTCTGATGTTTCAGGGGCCACTTGCCTGGCTATGCAGTACTGCCCACAATGATGGCAGTGGAGACATTTCTTCCTGCGCTGATCCGTTGGCACTCTGAATTGTGACAGAGGGTCAGCACTTGATATGCTAGTTTACGTGCTAATGTGAGGACACAATGGGTATGTCTACACAGCAAAGAGATAGCCGTGGTGCTGGCCTGTGCCAGCCAACTCAGGCTCACAGGGGTCAGGCTGTGGGGCTGTTTCACTGCTGTGTAGACTTCTGGGCTCGGAGACCCTCACACCCCACTGGGTGCTAAAGCCTGGGGTCCAGCCCGAGCCCGAAAGTCCATATAACAATGAAACAGCCCCACAGCCCATGCCCAGGAGCCCAAGTTGTCTAGCACAGGGCAGCTGCAGGTTTCTTTCTGCTGTGTAGATACATCCATTCTCATCTGGCGCAAACTGGCACTGCTCTATTGCAGTCAGTGGCGCTGTTATGATTTATGGCACTGAGGATCTAGCCTGTTTATTAGCAGAGATGTGTCCAAACCAAAGGCATCCATCCAAACATCCTTGGAGCTGAACTTGGCATCTCTGGCCCATATGTAGTTATTAATGGTCATAAAATGACACGTCCCCTTTTGAAATCCTTCTCTGTGACCTAAAGGAGAAAAGCTCCATAGTTTGGTTGCTAAATGCAACCAAATGTTTAACTCTTATTTTATAGGCCAGCACCAACTGATTCTGAAGAAAGGAGGTGAGCCGTCCCGTACCTCTGAGTATTTAAAGAAAAACTCATGCGATGGCCATGCATAGAAAAAGGAGAGCGCTAAAAGCCCTGAGCAAGACGTGGCTAGGTGAGGGAGCTTGCAAAAGACAATGGAGCAGAACAAGGAAGAAGCAAATGCCAGTGATCGAAGCACAGCTCTTTCTCCCCACAAGTGATAGCGAAAGCAGAAATGCATTCATGTAACGCCCCATCACAAATTCCGACCACCAGGAAGATGAATCTCCTGTTGTCAAATGACGCATAAATTGTGTACGCAGGGGGCTTAGGTGATATGTGTGGGTAAGCTGTCATTGGTTCTGATCCTGCTGTCCCTTACATCAGGGAGAGAAATCCGTTGGCACTCTGAATCTTCCTGAAAAATCAGGAAGAGCAACAGTGATTTCCATGACACTTCTTTCCATTTACACCAGAGTAACTGACCTCAGAATCTGGTCTAATGTGCATGAAGCACATGTGACAGGTAAGCTAGCATTAATGGCATGGCAGAGTTTGCACTGGCTCTAATAGGCAGTGAGAGACAAGCACTGCAGGACATTTCCACTAGGATAAAAGACAGAAGGTTGATTCTTTTATTTCAAAGGAGGAGAAATAAAAAAATTAAAATAAAACAGGCAGATCTGTGGCCTTTTAAAATTCAGTCTTATAAAAATTAAGGGTCTGTCACTTTAAAGTTACAGCCTTGCGGAGACATGATACTGAATCCCTGAAGGAAATTCCTCCAGGGCCTTCTCTTGCAAGCTATTCAAATCAAACATAAGCTTCTCTTGGCACAAAGCGGCTATTGTGAAGTCTGCTGTTATTCTATGTGCTGCCAATTTCTGCTGCCACAGCCTTGGAAGAGTCAGAGAAAGAAGGATGGGAGGGACGAGGTCCTGAGAGCATATTTATCATATCGCATGCCCAAGCCACCTGGTGCCTGACCTTAGGTGGAGGCGGAAGACCTACAGCCACTGAATAAAATGGCACTTCTCCCATTAAATGCAAAGGGAGCAAGACTGGACCCAGCGAACGCTTCCACTGTGTAAAAGAAGCTATAGTTTTGGTCACCTGAAAAGACAGGCAGCACAAGCTGGGATTAGAAGCTGCCTGTGCACCATACTTCTGTGTGACGTCTTTTCACTAGGAGCCAGCTGCAAAGCCCACTGAAGTCAACAAGAGCCTTTCTGCAGACTTCAGTGGGCTTTGGAGCCAGCCTTGAGTCTCAGATACCACGGTGATCGGCATGGCATAAAACCATGAATAGAACAGAATTCTCTCTCGGTTTTAATGGACACACTGCATTGCACAAACCCATCATTACAGTTCTCCAATCCCTTTGGGTTTTAAACCCATTACTCACAGTTCATATGGCTGATGGAGCAATACAATGGGGTCTATTCTTCTCGCAGTGGGAGCACAATTAACCTAACGGGAAATTATATGCATAGACTCAATCAATTAAAATGATGACTAAACAGATCCTTATGCATAGAGAAAATACATGCCATCCACTCAGCTAACTGTGTATTACATAATAGCTATAGGGGGGTAATTATTATTGCTTAAACAGCTGAGGAAATAATTCATAACAAATAGTTTATTCAGTGAATTTAGCTTCTTCCTCTGTTCTGGAAACTGATCGTGTTTGAAATTACACAATGGAATTGTTCATGAATTTCATTTTCTCTCTGGCTTGCTATTGGATAGTCAATTTTTATTATTGTTTGTTTGTATTGCTAAAGTCCTTACAGGTACCAAATGAGGACCGAGGCCCATTGTGCTAGGCAATGTATAGACACACAGTTAAGATAGGGTGAGAGTTTTACTCCTGCTCCAGACCTGCTAGATAAAAGAACCGAATCAGGGAAAAGGGGATCTAAAATGCAGATTTTTTTTTCATATTTAAAACCAAATCAGCCTTTATTTAATCTAAAAGGTTAAGAGGTGGGGAATGATTTCTTGCTGGAATGAGCTGATTGCATTGTCAGTTACATCTTCAGTACATAAGACGTGGAAGACTTTGTAGCACCATAGAGACTAACCAGTTTATTTCAGCATAAGCTTTCATGGGCTATAGCCCACTTCATCGGATGCATAGAATGGAGCACACAGAAGTAAGATGCATTTATACACACAGACAGCAAAAAAAAGTTGTACATTAGCATACCAATTCTAAGAGACTGTTTAATTTGGATGGGCCATTATCCAAAGTAAACAGCCTCTTAGAATTGGTATGCTAACGTACAACCTTTCTTTTGTTTTGTGTGTGTATAAATACATCTTACTTCTGTTCCATTCTATGCATCTGATGAAGTGGGTTATAGCCCATGGAAGCTTATGCTGAAATAAACTGGTTAGTCTCTAAGGTGCTAAAAGTCTTCTTTGTCTTATTTACGGATACAGACTAACACAGCTGCTAATCTTAAATCTTCAGTATAGGTTCCATCTTCCTGCTTTGTTCAGGGATTTGGACAAATTAGAATCCGGGGCATAGGATGACCAGATGTCCCGATTTTATAGAGACAGTCCTGATTTGTGGGTCTTTTTCTTATATAGGTTCCTATTACCCCCCACCCCCAAACCCCTTTTTCATACTTGTTGTCTGGTCACCCTCCCGGGGCATGCTACATTGTACTACCTGTTGTAAGGGCTGGAAGCTAAAGGGTTAAGGGAGTGCTGTACATGAAGGGAATCTGCTGTGTGTGGTGTAGGGGGGGCAAAATTTGCGCTATTGATTTTGGCGGAATCCCTCATGATTTACACCTTGTGCTGGAAATTGCACACCCATTAATATCGGAATGGGTTACTGAATTTAGGTTTCTGCTTGAAGGAACAAACGAAAACATCTATGAAAGAAAATGATTTATTGGTTCAGAGTTGATATTTGTACTTTGCAGCTTGGCTCCAGCTCAGGGGTGGGCAAACGTTTTGGACCAAGGGCCACATCGGGGTTGCAAAATTGCATGGAGGGCTGGGTAGGGAAGGCTGTGCCTCCCCAAACAGCCTGGCCCTGCCCCCTATTTGACTCCCTCCCACTTCCTGTCTAGTGACTTCCCCCCTCAGAACTCCTGACCCATGCAACTCCCTCCTGCTCCTTGTCCTGTGATCGTCCCCTCCTGAGACCCCCACCACCCTAACTTCCCCCTGCAGGACCCCACTCCCTACCCAACCCCACCCTCCCGATCCTTGTTCCCTGACTACCCCGACCGCTGTCCATCCCCCTGCCCCCGACAGACTCCCCAGGACTCCCACGCCTATCCTACCTTTCCTGTTCCCTGTCCCCTGACCACCACCCATCCTGAATCTCCACCCCATCCAACCACCCCCTGCTCCCAGTGACACCCTGACTGCCCCCACAGGACTCCCGGCCCCTTATCCAACCCCTCCGCTCCCTGCCCCCTTACCATGCTGCTCAGAGCAACATGTCTGGCGGCTGTGCAGCTCTCCGGAGCTAGACATGCTGCCCTGCCCTCTTACCATGCCACTCAGAGCGCCAGGAGCTCAGGCCCCACCGGAGCCAGCCACGCTGCTGCAGCACTGCCAAGCAGTAGCGGCAGACCAGAGCACTGCCTGTGCAGCGGCGTGGCTCCAGGGGAGGAAGGAAGGTGGAGGAAGCCTCCCTGGCTGGGAGCTCAGGGGACAGATATGGCCCGCGGGCCATAGATTGTCCACCCCTGCTCTAGCTGCATGCTGGTTGTTGGCTTGGTGAGTGTAAATTCTCAATTTCCTTGTCGTTGTCAAGTTAGTACCTAATGTTACTTCAATGTAGTCAGACGGGGACATTTCTGTATCCAACCCCACCTGCAAAACAAGGACACTTTTATTCAGCTTGAGTGAAATTTACCGCAGTGCTGAGACCTGGCCCAAGGCCTATGTGCCATTAAAGTCCCCCTTAGGGCTTCAAGTGGGGAAAAAGACAGAACTGATGCCTGTGATGTTCTCTGAGCTAATCCTATTGGGAGGCTTATTCCCCAAGAGTGATATTTTTCACTTGGTGGTGGCACGTCATCCTGTGACAGGCCCTCTGTAGAAGAACTTTGCATAACACATGCTCTTCGCCACACTGCCTCATAGTTCCACATATCTGTCATTCTCTTTGCTCAAGAGAGAGCCAGGTGTGGTCACTGGAGGCCATGTTCTGGTGAACACCATCAAGCATGTTGTTGTTGTTTGTATTACAGCAGCACCTCGAGGCCCCTACTAACCTTGAGTTAGGTGCTGTCCACACCATTCGTGAGAGACAATGCCCCTCCTCAAAGAAGTCACACTGTAAAATGATAAGACAAACAAAGGAGGGAAGAAGAAAGTGAAGTGAAGTGAAGTGACTTGCCTGAGGCCACGCAGTAGCTCAGTAGCAGAGCTGAGAACGAAAACCAGGGTGAAACAGTGGCCCTGCTGATATCAATGGCAAAACTCCCATTGTGTTAAGTGAGGCCAGAATTTTTTCCTAGGACTCCTGAGTACCAGTTTAGTGCCTTACATACTGGGCCTACAAGGCCTCTCTGGACAAGTTTCCCCACGCCTGTCCACACCTGTCCCAGTTCTAACTCGTGTCATCTGTCTCACCTCCAGCGTGCTTGTGGTCTCCTCCCAGATAAATAATAAATGCCTACACCAGAGGCTGGCTCTCTTAGGCTACTATAGTAAAGCCCACATTCAGAGAAACGGCCTTTAATTTCCCTTCACTAGATGGGGATTCTAACCCAGACAAATGACACCAAAGGAAAATATTGGCTATAGCGTGGAGCTCACTGCACTTCTGCTTTTCACCAGCAGAGGCTACTGACTTCACGCACTTGTCAGTGAATTCTCCTTGCTCAGTGGTACGTTTCAGAGCTAGTGTGTGTGTAGCATGTTCCTTTAACCTGCTGCTGGCTCAGACAAGTTTCAACGTGCTGCTCTGTTCCTAACAATGCGTTCGGAGAGAAAGCCACGCAGTGGGCAGCACATCTGTTAGTGGTTAGTGGGTTTCTTCACAGGACATCATTTAAAAAAAAAAAACCTGTAATGATCCTTACAACAGAAGGTTGGGCGTGTCTTAAAGCTCAGCTGGGAATCATCCAGCACTTTACCAGGGTAACGCTATCAGCAAATAGAGCTTGTTCCTATGGTTACTAAACCCGAAGAAATGTTTACATAATAGATACAGGAAAGGGTTAAGCCTTGTGTTTGCCCACATGTACAACTTCCTGGGCTGTGTATTGTTCATTATCACACCTTAGCTAGAGTTGCTAAAGTCCTTAGAGGCACCAAATGAGGACCGAGGCCCACTGTGATAGGCACTGTATAGACACACAGTAAAGGTAGGGTGAAATCTTTACGCCTGCTCCAGGCCTGCTAGATAAAAGGACCGTATCAGTCCACCCCAAGTCTGGGACTTAGCTGCGTAGAATGAAAAACATATTTGTAAAGAAAATGCATTTACCCCTCCTCCCCGCAACTCCTGAGATAGTTGTAATCTGTTGAGTTATTTTTTTGAAAAGGGTGAAGAATGAGCATGATGTGCACATAACAAGAACTACCTCCAGTTGTTCTCTAGCCCACCCCAGACAGATAACCCACTGATCAGACTGTATTGTGTCCCAGTCTGTACACAGTTCACAGTGGGAGATGACTAGGAGGCTCCTAAGAGGTAGTTCTTTTAGCTTGGGTTACAGACATCTGTGGTTTCAGCTCTCTGGTTCAGTTTCCCAGTCATGGCCATGATGGTGAACATCATACAATCCTCTTCCTTCCCCCTTTTCCATCCCTTGTGCTATTACATCTCATTTAGACAGTAAATGCCACAGAGAAGGAATCTATCATTTCTATTGGTCCATAAAGCCATGCCCCCACCACACATTGTGCTTGAGAAGTAAGTATAAGTTGGAGCACAGATACTAAGGTCATGAAAAACTTCACCTACATGGGGAAATTGAACTGAATAGCTATTCTGGAACAACGCCCCTCTATAATGGGGCTTTGCAGAAGTAAAAAGCATTAAAATCTTGTTTTTTGTCAGTAATTCAACAGCTCTGATGCCGAACACAGACACAGAACCGATTGGTTGCATAAGAGGATGCCATTTTCATAGTTACTTTACTGACCAAGCCTTAATGTTACTGTGCTCTGGAGAAATATGGAACATTTCGCCAACATGTTTTCTGTCTTTTCCTCCATCTGCACATGGTTCTGAGGGATTTCTCAACATCAGGCTGAAGATAACATGTCTGCAAAATGCTGGCATTTCTGAAAAGAACTTTTGATCCATGTCAACTCTTCTCATTTGTATGCGCTTATTTTTCTAGGATACTGTTTTTCCTTTGGATGGTCACACTAGAGCACAACTCTCAAGCTCAAATGCCCACTGCATTCTGAACTGGCTCTGTATATTGACTCACGCCTGCCAAACTCAGGCAATTTGGCAACCTCTAGGCCTAAAATCTGCTCTCTCTGACACTGATGCAAATCCTGAGTAATTCCATTGGGGCCTGAATGTCCTTTTGCTTACACTGACATCAATCAGTCAGAAGCACCTCTGTTGAAGTCAATAGCATCATAGCTCATTGGGTATGAACATGAGATTCAGGCCCATTGACTTCAGTTTACATGGGTGCTACATAAAACAGCATTTTGGACCTTACACTCATCTGCATGAGACAGTTGCACTGATTTAATGTAAAATGCAGCTTTAACATTTGTTTCACTAAGCTAGTGGAAAAGGCTGTGTGGACAGTCTGATTTCCATATGGCTTAAGTCAATTAGGAATCAGTTTAAGCTAAACCAAAATAAGGCACTCACAAACTGAAATAAGCGGCCACCCAGGGATTTGCACTAATTTCACTATGTTTAGTACACTACTATAAATTGTGTGTCATTATATCAGCATTCCTGTGTATGTACGTGTACGTACACACACACACACACACACACCCCTCACACACACACCCCCACACACCCCCAGACACACTCACACCCACCCCCCACACCTCCCCCTCACACACACACACACACACCCACATCCCACACACACCCACCCACACCCATCCACCCCCCCCCCCCACACGTGTTCAGGCAGCTATTTTGAATTGGGAGGCTGTTAAACATTAGCCGTCGAAATGCACAAGCATCATTTCTGTGATGTATCTTAGGGGAACATTGAACTTTCCGTAGCACTGTATTCCACTGACCGCCCTAGTGTTGCTGTATGGCATTAATCTGTAGCGACCTGAATGCCACATTCTGCAAATTGTCAGAAGGCGCCAGGAAGTTCGTACATAAAAAGCTTTGTTAACAGTAATGCTTGTTCTCTGGGACTGGCCACCCAGAAATAATTATAGCAACTGGCTTGCTTTCAAGAAGCTGCCTTCTTGTCTGAATGAAATATGGAGGAAACAGGAGGAGCTTAAACAGGTCCCCAATTCTTCCTTGTTAGGCGAAACCAAACTCTCAGGGGGGTAGTCTGGAGCTCCAGCTTTGATTTTTCTCTGCATAAATCCCACCGAAGACTATATTGAAAAACAAACATTTCATGGTGCTGGCCTCCACACCAACTGAACTATTTTTCTTGGGCTGTCACATAGCAGCCTGGTTGCCTTCTAACCTGGCCTTCCCTGTCCAGGAAGCCAACCCCTAAATCTTTAGCTTTTGCAAAGCACGACTCATTCTATTGCACTGTGACTTCTAGGACAATGCTGCAGTCTATGGCAGAACAAGACAAAAAAAACCCATTCTCTAAGACAATCTCACTAGGACTGTGTTGGACATGGCCTTCTGGCTGTTGGCATCTGCTTGGGCCGTCACTCAGCCAACGTTGCTAAAAAGAGCTTCATGCAGTTTACAATGTGCTGCTTTTTCAAAGTGGATGGTTGATGCGATGCCCTTTCAACAGAGCAGAGGTTTGGCCTGCTGAATTTGGGTCTGTACCCCAGTTGTGTGGAATTCTGCCCTTCGCACAAGTGGCCCCATGGACGTCACTCATCTGGGTACCATCTACAGTAAGATGAGCGCTGTGGAACTCCTTGCCCAGAAGTGCAGATCTGGTCTCCCATGTTTAAGAAGGATGAATTCAAACTAGAACAGGTGCAGAGACATTCTACTAGGATGATCCAAGGAATGGCAACCATGTCTTATGAAAGGAGGCGCAAAGTGCTTGGCTTGTTTAGCCTAACCAAAAGAAGGCTGCGGGGAACTAGGATTGCTCTCCATAAATATATCAGATAAATCCCAGGGAGGGAGAGAAATTATTTAAGCTCATTATCAATGTGGACACAAGAACAAATGGATATAAACTGGCCGTTCAGACTTGAAATTAGACGAAGGTATCTAACCATCAGAGGAGTGAAGTTCTGGAACAACCTCCAAGAGAAGCGGTGGGGGAAAAAGATCTATCTGGCTTCAGAACTAAGATTGATGAGTTTATGGAGGAGATGGTATGATGGGATAGCCTAATTGTGGCAACTAATTGATCTTTGCCTATTAACGGTAAATATGCCCAATGGCCTATGATAGGATGCTAAATGGGAAATTAGCTCAAGCTGAGTTACTACAGAGAATTCTTTCCTAGGTATCTGGCTGGTGAGTCTTGCACACACGCTCAGTGTTTAGCTGATTGCCATATTTGGGGTCAGGAAGGAATTTTCCTCCGGGGCAGCTTGGCAGAAGCTCTAGGGGTTTTTCGCCTTCCTCTGCAGCATAGGGCATGGTTCACTTGCTGGCGGATTTGCTGCACCTTGGAGTCTTTTAACCATGATTTGAAGCCTTCAGTAGCCCAGACACAGGTGAGGGGTTTATTACAGGAGTAGGTAGGTGAGATTCTGTGGTCTGCACTGTGCAGGAGGTCAGACTAGATCAGGGGCGGGCAAACTTTTTGGCCTGAGGGCCACATCAGGGTTCAAAATTGTACAGCGGGCTGGGTAGGGAAGGCTATGCCTCCTCAAACAGCCTGCCCTCCCATCCGACCCCCCCTCCTCCCACTTCCCACCCCAGACCCATGCAACCCCTCCCCCCCCCCCGACCCCTGCTCCTTGTCCCTGATCACTCCCTCCAGAGACCTAACCACCCTCACCAAGGAAGGCTTGGGGCCATGACTTCTCTCCCCTGCTGGGCACTGTGGAGAGAAGCCAGGGCCCTGCGCCTGCCTGCCGGGGACAGAGAACACTGGCGTCCCAGAGAAGTGCCAAGGTCACCAGCAGGGTCTGAGCCTGTAGTCATGCTCTGAGCCCAGCCCTTGCTGCAGGAGGGACAGACACACGCCACCAATATGGGGTGAAGCACAGCCCCTGCACACAAGACAGCAGGGGGCCTAGAACACTGTAGGTCCCGCATGCACAAGAGACAGCGAGCTCCATCATTCGGACGCTAGGGCCTGGACTACCTGTCAATACCCACTTCAGTGCCTGAACCCCTCTCCACTCCCATTTCTGCAGCATTGCACGCCTAGCGCATCATTCTGACGTCTGAAAAATCCCTTCATTAGGCACCCACCGCCCCATGCACTGTATGGGGAGCCCGGGGCCCTAGCACAGAGGTATGAATTCCGCTGGGCAGCAGGGCACCTGGGAGTTAAGTGTTGCACTGTTGAGTGGTGCAATGCCTAAGCACCTGGGGCCTTGAGAACAGCATATAAAGGACCCTGGGCTAGTACCTGCTCTGAAGCAGAAGCAAGGGCATTTACTGTTGGCAAACAGCTCTACGAGCAGAGGCCCCCCATCTGTGGAATATAGGGTTGAGTGTCCCTCAGGGATCATTCAAAGGAGAGAGGCATCTTCTGGAGCTTCCTCCTGAGCCTCTGCTTTCTAATGTCATTCTCCCTCTCATTGCCTTGGGAAGTCTAAGAGAGAGCCACCGCTCACAAAGGGGCTCTAGGAAGAGCCACTCCCAGGGAGTCTGGACCCGGGGCCCGGACCCGGGAGCCCACAATGGCCGGGCTAGAGCTAAAGCGATAGGATAGAAAAGGTGCTGAGGCCCAAGGAGATGTCCCACAGGGATATTGGAGGTACATAGGCATTCTGAAAAGGATCTTAAGGAGGATCCTTAAGTCTGCTGGTGGTGATCAAGGGCATGATCTGAGTTGCTCTCTCTGGGGGATCCCTGGGAGAAGGATGGGGATAGATGTCTGGAGGAGGGTCCCTGCTAGATTCTGCAGAGAAAGTGTTGTGAGCAAAGAGGAGAAATGTTCGACAAGAGACTCCTGAAAGTTTTAATTCTTTTTGTCAGAGAGACTGGTGCAGATGCCATTAGAACTAAGGCTGGTGTCCTGGTAGAGCTGATGACACCGGTACCCCTACAAAGCGTGTGGGTGCCAGTGAGAAGTTTTTGCCAGCACTGGGGTGGACTTAGTTCTGCTCAGAGCAGGGTGACAAATAATTGGCCCTGCTAGGTTGCCCAGGCTACTCAGGTCTCAGGGGAAGGGAGCTCTTCTGCTTTGGAAAAGTCAGAAGGCCCAGGACTCTTAATTTCTCTGGTCTCTACTGTTCAAAGGAAGAGATTCAGCACCAGGAGTTTCTCTTAGAATAGTGCTCAGCTCTACCCTGCCTCCGTGTAGCTTCAGTGGAAAGCTCCCACATTTGCTGAAGGACCACGTACGGCTGACAAAGGGGTTGCAGTCCCTTTCTTGATATCAGCAGTGAATCTTCACACTCCAATCCCTTCTTACTACTACGAATGTTCAGAGAGTTTCCAGAGTAGTCTTCACAAATGCCCATTAGCTCAAGCTAGTTAACACAATCAGAAAAACTATCATGGACATACCCATAGGTCTTGTCTTCACTAGAAAAAACAAAGTGAGTTCTTACTTAGCAGATGGTTTTAGCTAACAAGTGGTAACTAACTCTAGGTTTAGGCAAGGAAGCTTGTAATTTTAACGTGCTAGCACGTCAAAGTAAACCTGGCTCCTCCACATTCTTTTACATCAATCTACTCCATGTTAAAATTACAAACTGCCTGGTCTCCACTACGATTTTGCCTTGTGTTACCACATTTGCAAACATCAGTTAAGAATGTACCTTTTTTCCTAGTGAGGCTGTACCCGTATTAACACAGGGGTGTTATGAAGGCTAGTTAATATTTATACACTCTTCAAAGGACCTGCCATTATCTGCAAAGGCTTATCTAATTCTGGACTGTTTTAAGAAAGGTAAGAGATATGAGGCCTGAGGATCAGTAGCTTTCACTCACAAACCTTTCAACTGGAATGAGTTAACACATTTCAGCAAACACATGCATTGAAATAGCCAGAAAAAAAGGAAGAGGCACTACCATATTCAAACAAAATTGTTTTATTGAGAGTGTAAATGCAAATTTCTTCATATTGCTTTGATGAAATGACAGACAGCAGCTGTAGACAAATATGCTTTTTTTCTTTTTAAACAAAATGAAAATGGATACGGTAAAAATAAAGCTTTTTTTTTTTTTTTACTTGTACCTTTAAGCAATATAATCACAATATATACACAAAGAAAGCTAAAATAAAGCTATGTTGAAACCAAAGCGTTTCAATCAATACATTAGATAATTACAGATTGTGTCAATAAATACCCAGTTTTTAAACTGTTTAACAGGCAACTTCTTACACAGATACAGAGAGGGGAAAATATATATATTTACAGTTCAGTGCCCTGAAGAAGGGAAAAAAAACCCCAATTTTCTTTTGGCACCGACACAAATAAAATGAATAAATTATAGAAAAAAATCCATGAAGGCAGGAATCTTTATTCCCATCATTCACTTTTAAAAATGATAGATATGCAGAGAAACCTAGGAATGTTCTAAAACATCATCTTACATTAGTGCCAATAAATACAGAACGGTACCGGACACTTTTTGTCAGTATTTTTGATGCTGTCTGAAGAACTGAAATTACCACCAATTAGATAATTGAATGGGATTTTCAGAACAAGAAAGAAAATTTCCTGAAATCCTCCATCTGCCAGTAGTTCACCTACATTTTTCCTCCTGCCTGGCAGCCAAGTCCCATCCAGCAACTCTTGCTAGGTAGGACTTGTAAGCCAGTATACCATTGCTCTGCACAGCCCAGGGCAGGGTCCTCAGTAAGGGTTCCAGTGTGGAAGGAGTGCTGGGGGCTCAGTCAGGGTAGCCACGGTTCCAGGGGCAAAGATGCAGTGTGTCCCAGAGAGGCAAATGGAGTCTGATGAAGTTAAATCAGACAGTACCAATGGACTCCTGAGCAATGCAACCTGCAGCTCCACTGAAACCCAGCTATTAGTCACAGCTGCAAAGGGTCACAGTTCAATTTGTTTTGTTAGATTATGTCCATTTAGAAGTTGATCAGCTCAGTACAAGAGAAGATCCACAACTGACAAAATAGCTCTCCTGGTATGTGGGAATTTCCTAATTGCTGATAGCTGTGAACAACTTGCCATGCCAATTAGAACACCAAATAATCATTTATTAACTAGCAGGTACAAACCATTGTAATCTCTATAGTCAGCTGCATTTATAGTTCAGCCCGCGGAAATGTTTTGCCTCAGCTTTTCATCAGGGTTTTTGTTTTAGCCTAAAATCAGTCAAACTGACACCATCTTTTCTTGCTTGGGAGTCTACATATGCTTGCCTATTCAGCGAAGCAGACACCTCGGGGTTACATTCTGAACACAGGCTTGCTACGTGCTCCACTTTTGTTTACAATAGCTAGAGCAGGACATTTTACTCAATGTACATGAGGCTTTAAAAAGAAAAATGTATTCTCTAGCCTCTGTTTGGCTCCAGTACAGGTATCACTGTATCACATCCAAAAATTGAATCTTTTCAACCTAGTTTTAAAGCTGGTAGATTTATACCATGATATCGGGATACACAAACCAGACAAACACACATTAGTACTGTTGGCATAGGCACTTAGTGTACTGCTAGAATACAGATTATGTCCAATTATCTGTAATGGCCAGTGACCTGTTTTCAGACTGATTTAAACACACATGCCTAAGAAGGCCTCTAATACCCTTTAAAATGATGCTATTTGATTTCTTATTTATTTTTTAAAAAGATGCTCCAAATTACTCAGCTTTACTTTTTTATTTTAGGTTTTTCTAAAATGTATAAAAGCAATAAATAATCCCAAATACCTTCATTTTCCTCTAATTTACTTGTATCAATTTAGCTATAAAATGCATATAAATAGTCTGGCCTACTGTGTTTTATAATCTTTAGACCCTTTACACTTCAGTGTAGTAAGGTGCACTTAAATCAGGAGCATGAGCAATGTTGCTATAGTCTGCTTTGCTCTCATCAAGTTCTACAGGCCGGGAAGGTCCTCCTCATTACATCTGCTGCTGCTAATGGTTCCTCTGCATATTCAGGCACCATAATAGATCACTAAAGATCTCATGGCCAAATCCTTAGGAAATTAAATAAAATTATAAAATAATTTATGAAAAAAGTTTTTTTAAATATAGTTAGTTCATATTATTTCTTGAATAGGTTAGGGGGGTTGTTTTCCATAGCAGAATTATGGACATCACACAACATTGTACAATCCCTCCATGAAAGGATTTTTAGCTACCAAGAGATGTTTTTAATTATGAAAATACCCCAACCTCCCCCTCGCAAACGTCACCTGGCTTAGGCTCTTTTAGAAATGTTATACAAAGATGGAAAAGGTATCTGACAATCTCTAAAGTTAACACCTTTCCATCTCTTTTAGAAAACAGTGTTGTCGTCTTTAGGATCTGTGCTGCTAAAGACTTTATTGCACTTCCAGGTCATTGATAAACCACAGTGCTATTCATGTACTAAAAGGTAAAAAATAAATAAATACAGATATATTATGTAAAAAATATGATTGTACACATAATACATCTGAGGTATTACCAATTTAAATAAGGTTTCATGCTAGTTCAAGCTTCGGTGGCTATTTAAATTCTGGAATTTGCAATAAATAGGTGAAAATGATTATGGATATAGTGTATGGAGCTTTTCTGTAAACCTCTTCAGATTTAAACATAAGAGCATGTCAGGCTCACTCTTATGCAAATCATTTTTCACAATAAATATGGATTCAAAAGTTGTTTTAAAAAGTTTCTGCAATACTGAATAGTTTTCAGAAGGGGCTGTTGTGTATGACTGGCAATGTTAACAAGGAGTATTTCTTAATAGGTCTTTTTTGTACAAAACACTGGTAAATTCGTACTTGAAAGTCTTCTATTTTTTCCAAATTATGAAAGTTTATAAATGTTGCACAAACAGCAAGAGAACTGATTGTAGCTGCAGTATTTCAAAGTGTCCATGTTCTAGAAAGACCAAAAATAAGTTGTCTGTTTAGAAAGCTTTTTGTAGTATTTTCTCCTTCAGTGAAAGTTTGCTCAGTACTTCAGTTTTCATTTCAGTTTTCCTTCTTTTTTTAAACTTTCACTGTTTCCATTAGCGATGACTTAATGGCATCTTCTAAAAGCTGATTGTCTGTGAAAGGGACGGGGGTTTCTGGGACAGATTCAGACAAGCCAATTAGAGACTCCAGGAAACAGGTGCTCTGGTCTCCTGCCTGGGGAAAGCCAGGAAAATTAGGCAATTGAAACTGCAATGCTGAAAAGTTATCCAGGTTCTCATATTCCTTTAACGAGTTATAAAGAGGTCCCAAGTTATAGTCGGAAAATGACTGAAAAAAATCCAAGGAGTCGGAGGAAAGGCTGAGATCCGTGTAGCTCTTTGAGCACTGCTCTGCAGAGGATGACATGCAGCAAGAAAGCCCATCACAGTGTGTATCAGCAGTTTCGTCTAGAAAACAACCAGCATCCTGATTGGCATTTTCATCCAGACATTCGGAGATGTTTGACAAATGGCCAGAGTAGTTTCCAGTGCTGAGTTTTTCAGCAGTTGTACCACACTGGTCTTCAATGTTAGCACTAAAGAAGTCAGCAGGATGGAAACAGCTCAAGTTGTCTTGGCAATTATTACTGTTGTCTTCAATGTCGGAATCATTGAAATGGAGTATTCTTGCCAGACCGTCGTCATCAATATCGGACTGAGACTTATCTGACGGGACGCCCTCGTACTGTTCTTCTGAATCCTCACTCTGAATGGAGGAAATCGAAGAGTCTGTCATATCACTACTACAGCTATTCTCCCCAACAGTCTCCAAGTCCATGTTGAATTGAAATGCTGGAGTCAGTGGGACAGCTCTTTCCTCAAACACATTTTTCCCTGTTGAACAGCCAAATTGATGGAGTCTGTCTCGGAATGATGATTCGGGTTCTACATTCCTTTCACTGCTCTGCTGGTTCTTTTCCAGTTCCAGTTTCATGATGGTGTGGATAAAGTGAGTTTGCACTCTAGCCTGGTTGAATTCGATTCTTCCTTCTGTATTTCCACAGCCATCTTTCGTGCAGCCACAAGGGAACGAAGTGTGATCCATCTGCCATGGAGCAAAGAAGACAACAGTGTTAGACCTATGAGATTATACCTCTACCTAGGTGCTGTTAGGTACGGGGCCCATAAACCCCTGCACAATGTGAAAGGAACGTGACTGCAAGCTATGAGAAAACCCCAAGATTATAGCGTAACAAGATCTATATATCAGAAACTGCCTCTATTTGGTGATTCTGAGAAACCATCTTCATAACAGAGCAAACCAGCTAGCAGGTAAAGACAAACACACACTCTTTAGAAGGATGGGTCTTGGTACAACTTACGACCAACGGAGCTGAAAAAGTCTAATGGGTAAAGCATATACCCCTTCAATGGAAATGTGTGTGGAAAATGTTGGACAAATAGTATAAATAGCTATGTACTGATGATAGCACACGCACACGTAACAAGAGCTATCATGGTAGTCACTGGGGACTGATCCCAGGACCCAGGCTGGTGATAAGCAGAACTTCTACTCTTTGAAGTAAAGGAGTAACTGTCATAACTGGCACCTGCGGTAGATTCACCCTCTGAGGATCAGCCACTAGAGAGGGATGTGTAAAACGCGCAGCACAGTAGATTGCACACATGTCACACACTCCCATCCCCACAGCCATGACATATAATGATTAACATTTCAAAATCTGTATTTCAAGAGACAAGCACCTGTAATGAAAAACTGAATACGAATTCCTAGAGGGAATTACACCAAGTGGGGGATACCGGCCAACTCAGTCTGAAGTTACCTACAGGCAGAAACTTGAGGTTGACATGGCAAACTCATCTCAGAGGGTGGAGGTGTGTTAAAAATGGAGGAGGACTCTGAAGATTGGGTGAAGCTACGCATGACATCACATGCTGTAGACTGTCAGCCCGGCTTGACCTCACTTCAGAATTGGGATATAAACTAAGAAAGGCCAGGAAATCCAAAGGGACTCGATCAAGCCCTAACATGAGGCCAAAAAGCATTGTTTAAGCTGCTGGGCATGTGCCTCTGACGCAGCCCTCTGCTCTACCTGCCTGCTCGGCTCTGGCAAGCCAGTGGAACATTAAATATTCATCAGTCCTGCTTTAAGTGGTCAGTGCGGGGGTACAGATTTCCCGCGGTCAGTGCGGGGGTACAGATTTCCCGCGGTCAGTGCGGGGGTACAGATTTCC